>RJWT010004812.1:0-32394 GCA_004365215.1 Cuniculus paca
TGTCTTGTTTTGAAGTCCTGTATTGCTTTCATTGTTTTGTTTCAATTGGTTTTATTCTGTTCTGTTTTGTTTGATTTTATTGTGCCTGATGGTATGGGAAGTTATTTTGAAGATAGCCAGAGGCATCATGGTAGCCATTGTTGGTTTCCTTTTATCTTGTTTTGAAGTCTTGTATCACATTCATTGTTTTGTTTTGATTAGCTCTATTCTGTTTTATTTCTTTCTGTTTTATTCTCTTCAAATAAAAAAAAAAAGAAAGATCAAATTAGGTGGGATTGTCTTGCCCTTTCCTGTTCTGGAAGCAAAGATTCACTTAGGGTCAGTGAGCCTGAAAGAATCACCTGAAAACTCAGATCAGCCTTACAGGAAGACAATCTGCTGAGCTGGGCCTGTCTCTTCAGCTTGTGGCTGATGTCCACCTGCCCATGCATCCTTTTGGAGTAATGGCCATGAGATGAATTCCCCATTCATGAAAGGAAGTCTCTATTTTTGGACATCATGTAGCAAACATGTGTAAAAGGTCAGTGGCCTCAGTTCTGTTAAGCTGCAATTAAGCTATTGTCAGGGAACCAGAGGCATCCGGAGTGCAATGTTCACACCAACCTTGAGACCCAGGAGAGGCTGAGAAAAGAACAAGGACGGCACATAGTGGAGTGGGGGTGGGGGGAATCACAGCTTCAGGACACTGAGCTGAACACCCTGTCCTGTAAAAGTGGAGGAGACAGCAGACAAAGTGGGCCACTCTGCTAAAGCCACAGATACAGGAAAAATAGCAGACTCTGGCGGCACCTGGTCAGGTGCTCCTTTCTTGCCTCTACTCTCAGCCTCCCCTCAGCCTCTCTCTCCTGCAGTGCACCTTTCCCTTCCCCTGAATCTTGCTCTCTCCCCTCCCTCCATCTCTCTGCTTCCATTTCACTTCTCTCTCTCATCATCATCATCATCATCATCATCGCCCCCTCCAAATTCTCTCTTATTGTTGAGAGAGGGGTCCTAACAAATTGGGAATGTACAAACTGGAATTAAATCTCAACTCTACCACATTCTCAGCTCTTGACCTTAGAAAAGTTCCCTGAGTTTTGGTTTTCCTCTTCTGAAAATGAAGAAAATAGTATCTCTCTCATGGTACTAAGATTGCTAGGAGGAATCAGAGAATATTTATCAAGCTGGAAACTTGGAACCTCGTCCATAATAGATGCTTGATTGGCAGCAGCATCCTTTCCTGATGCGATTCAGGGCAGGCTTAGCACAGCACTGAGCATTCAACGAGTGTGTAACACAGCTACACCAAATTCGCAGAAGAAAGCTGGGAGTGCTAACTCCACTTTATGGGAGAGAAACCTGCAGTTTATATATGTCATGTACTTGAACCAAGCGATGGTCTTTAGGTCTATTTTTTATATAAATAGATTCCATGGTAGTTTCACTAGCTAAGGTGCCTCATTGTGAATTTCCATTCTGTCTCTCTGATTTCTTCCCCCAAACACTTTTCCTGAATCACTAAGAGTTTAAATCAGGACTCCAATTATGATTGCCTATTCTTCCAGCTGCTATGCATTTCTTGAAGAAGATGACAGTCAGCGTGAGAAAACTGGGAAACTATTTGAATTGTCCACCCTCTCTTCCCTCCTAGCCTCTCTTTCCCAGGCTGCATCAGCCACCTCCCTTCCTCTTGCTCAAGGATTCTGTCTGAACAATTCCATTTCCTCTTTATGGTTTCTGCCCAGCCCCTCTTGTATCTCTGGTGTTTAGGATCAAAACACCCTGAGAGAGAAAGAGAACTTCTAGCACCGTATGTTTTAAAATGCAGAGAGGGCAAACAGATAGCACACTGCATTTTATTTTAATTTTTTATCATGATTATATTTTGTAGCATTTATATTTTTGTGCAACAAATGGATGCATTAGTCACAACTTAGGTAGCTGACTTCATGTAACTGAGCATCGTGGTGTGTATAACCACTGACCTTCTCTCAGAAATTGGAGAGACAAAGCATTTCATGTGACACCCATAACCCCTACCTTCTTCTTTCCTTTGTAGCCCAAACCACAATGTGTAATTGTGTGTTTATTTTGTGTTTAATGTTTATCCCCTCTCCCATCCTCTGAGGCTGTGTGAGGGCAGGGATCACATCTACTAGGTTCAACCAGTTTTCATTATATGTCTGGCATCGTTCACTCTAGAATTGCATAGTCTGAGCTCCAGCTGCACATTAAGTCACCAGTGGAGTTTACAATAAAACATCCAAAAATTTAGCTGATGAACTGATTGCTCTGGGTGGCGTTTGTGCTTCTGGGATTGCAAAAGCCCAGCAAGTGATCCTTGTTCAAGTTGAACCGCTGCTCTGGGCGTGACATCAGACTGCTGGGCACGTGTTGCCTACCTGTCTCTGCTGCCCCTCTCCAGGCTCTGCGCCTGCCTTGCTGGCTGGGCATGTTCCTTCACGCGCCTGCCTTGGCCTGACTCCTTCCCAGGGCCCACCCTAACACATTCCTCCTTTGCTTTAAAGGACTGTTTATGGCCAGCTACCTCCAGGATGCGGCTCCTGATGAAAACTGTCCAGACCCTACGCCTCCTTGTAATTTAGAACCCAGCCTTCCTCCTTAAAATTCTTTTATAATACTTTCCACAAGCATGTGCTTCTATTGGCAGCGCCATAAGTGTGATTGATCTTGACTGTAAGCTCCTTGAACTGTGCCATAGCCCAGATGTTATGATGACAGGAACTTTGTGACCCGAAAGTGAGGCAGAAGAGAGTTCTGGTTGAACATCAGTGTAGACACACACAGGCACAGGCAGGCAGAGGAGACGTGTTTGGGTCTCTGGCACATGAGGGACTAGCAGGGGAGCCAGAAGGCTGAGTGTGGAAAGGAAAAGACTTTCATGGCTCTTTCTTGCCTTCCAGTGTTTGAAGAACAGCCAGTAGGAGGTTAGTCCTGTGGGCTGTAGCCCAGGATAATGTACCCAATTTGAAGGTGGCAGTGGCTGGGGCAGATTAGACTTGGTAGAAGGGCACATGTCCTTAGTGGCAGAGTTGTCCTGATAGGCCACTGTGGGTTTTCCCCACTTGGGTCATTTCCAGTGTAATCTCTTGTTTTGGGCCATTTCCTGCCCTACATTGATTTTATTCACCCAATCTATTTTATTTATCTAATCTTTCCTTTAAAAAAATGCTTTCTAAATGAACCCACTTGGTTTTATTCATTCTTATCTTGAATTTACAGGTCGGATGTATAAGTGATTGATGAACACAGATGGTATATAGTGATGTCATCTATACAAAGAGTGATCAAAAACTACAGTGAACATTAAATTTTCTTTAAAAAGTGTATTGCAGTAAAATACACTTTGCCATTTATCTGCTTCACAATGTCCCCCTTTTGCTTTTAATACTTACCCTGTCATTCTTGCTACTTTTTAAGTCTTTCTGGAAGTCTGATTTAGTAAGTATCTTTAAGAAATAGGCTGAAATACGTAGTGAATGTTGTTGCTGAGTGCCATCCTACAGAAAGGCACGCTCACGAACACATTACGGTGTGTCCTCAAACACCTCATTCACTGGGCCTAGCACCGTACGCCTTCGGGTTCTTTCCAAAAGTCAAAATGACAAGAGATAAACGTTTCAGATGGATTTAGGGCATCAAGGCAACAACTGTATTTTTGAAAGTATTAAGAAAAATGGGACAAGCGTGTCCAAAGGAAGGGGGAATTTTTTGAGGGCATTTGTGACAGTGTGTCTTACTGAAAGATTTTTATTTAAACACACAGCATATTTTTATCATACCTCATTTTTATTTATTTTATTTATTTATTTATTTATTTATTTATTTATTTTTTTTGTGGCACCGGAGATTGAACTCATGACCTTGAGCTTACAAGGCAGGTGCTTAGGCCGCTGAGCTAAATCCCCAGACCTTACCTCATTTATTTTTACTAAGTGCACAGGCAATGATATTCAGTGCAAATATTGGATGTGTCTCTTCCCTCACCACAAACCTGGGCTCATATAGTGAGTTATACGGATGAGAGGTCCCCTTTGTCTAACCTGGGAATCTTCCTCAGCTCAACCATGCCCGGGTTTTCTCAATTGTAGAGTACCATGCCTATCTCATGAGCTGTTGAGAAGTGAGAAGTAACAACACACAAAACCCATATCTGCTGCTACCTAGCACTACTCAGTGGTCTGCCTTCTCCTGAATGCTTCTCTTATTCCAGCCCAAAGGAGGAGGAAGACCAGGAGATCCCTGCACTGGAGCTGGGTCTGACAGGTGGAAGGTTCTAAAGCAAAGATTGCAAGATGGCCTCTACCTCCAGTCCTTGGGGACACTTTGTCTTCAACTGTGCTTTTGAAGTTTTGAGACATGAATACTTGTAGCCTGCAGGACTCTCCATCCTCATCACTGATCTCCCTTCCCTACTGCTTGTGGCAGTGTTGTTTCTCTCCTGTGAGTCTGCTTGTGATCTGTGAGCATATGTGGGTGTGATACGTAGCATGTATGTGTGGGAGTGAGTGTAATGTATGTGACATATGTATGTAGTATGATGTGGGTGACATGTGTGGTATATGTGTGTGGTATGTGGTCTGTGTGTTGTGCATGCATGTGATATATGGTGGGTGTGTGTCATATGTGGTGTGTGTGTTGAGGGTAGGGGTGCTAATTATGAATAGGAATTTCAGAACAAGCCTCCTGGGAAGATTTCAAAACTCAGAGTCGAAATATGGACTCAGACGGTTCCCGCTTTTTACAAACGTGGGAACAGCTCACAGGCCTACAGCTACTTAGAGCAAATTTTCAATCAGAATCCCCTTCTGACTTCAGTGCCTTTCTGTGGCCTAAGTGCCTTTTTCTGACAACTGTGTCCCTGTGTCCTCAGCCTGCAGAGTACCAAAGCTCCCCCTAACCTTCAGTCTGAGGTCATGCATGTGATCAGCAGTGAATTATACACATCCCAGAAATGGGAGGGCTGATCCAGCAGGCAGTGGTCCCAGGGGATCAGCAGGCAGTGGTCCCAGGCAACATGGCTTTAGCCACCACAAGGCTGCAAATTCTGGCACCACGTGGTCAGATCCTCTCACCAGCCCCATCTTCTTCAACCCCACTAGGAGTCCTGCTGTCAGCTTCAAACCAAGATCTCCCCTTCTTTGCCATGCAGTCTAGTGCAAACCAGACCCCTGTGGCTTTGGTTGGGCTCCTCCTCTCTGAGGCCCCACAGCCCTGGGAAGCATATCAGAAGTCTGCTTTGATCTGTCCCATGGGAAGGAGAAGGGCTTAATCTCTGCAAGAGGAGACTAGAAAGTACACTGTTTACGAACAATTACCTCCTGGTAGCTCCAAACAAGCCCATTTTCCTCGACCTCACCTGAAGAGGAAACACTGGGGGTTAAGTACCACTTGACTACCAGACCAGGGCTGCTGGCCAGTCAGGTTCCTTCTACACTTTCCCTCACCAGGTCATTTTTGATTATTTTTCTTTCCCTGGCTTTGCAATGTGTTTTCCTTTTATATTTTCATAAACACCCTGTACTTAGTCCTTAACTGTACATACTTTCCCCCTACAATGCACACAGAACAGAGTGCATACAATAGGCATTTCTCCAGTTTGGATCTTGTTGTAGGCCAGGTTCTCTTAAAAGTCACTCATTTAAAGGTGATTAAATGTGTGTGTTTAGAATGTGTACCTTAGCAAGAATGTTCAGTAATACCGCTCCTGGACTTCCTGGAGGTTTTGAGAAGAGTCGAAGTCAGTGTTCAATAGCCAAAAGCTAATTGTTTAAAAACCTTTACAGCCTTTGCAAGCTTCAAGTTGGAGACATTGACTTGTTCTGATTTTTGGAGGGTACACAGGGCTGTCCCAGAAGCAAGTCAGCTGAAATGGCAAGAGGCCTCAGGGAGCTGCACTGTACCTGTCAGAACCACAGACTGCAGTGCTCATTGATACATAAAAACATGTGGAGGAGGAAGTGGGCATCAGGAGCTGGGCATGGGCACATACACATGGAGCACATGGTCTGGTGGGACCAGGCAGAAAAGAGGTGGGAAAGAGGCATACAGGCTGTCTTCAGCCCAGAACTTTTAAAAATCTGGCTTCTTTTAAAAAGATCAGAAATCTAGCCTCTTAGGGTCAACATTCCCACCTCCAGCCTTGCATGGAAGTGATCCCCATCAGCCAAGCACAGGCCCTTTGCTCTGCCTCTGTTCCCACCCTTCTGTCTCTGACTGGCCAGCTTCTCTCTTCTCTGGGACTTGCCTGGTCACTCTGGGGGTCTGAGGTCCTCCTCAATCTTTCTGGATGAAGCTACTGGGCACCTTTAGTGAGGACAAGAGAGTGTCAGAACTTCGTGGAAACCACAGCAAATCAGAGGTCTAGACATTAAGAAATCATTTCCTGCTGTCAGAATTGTGAAAGCATATGACATACAACCAAAGGAAAATTACTGAGGTCTCCTTCCCTAAAGTGTCCTCAGAAAGAAGGCCCAGCTGTCCGATGTGATCACAGGGAAGCCTTGCCTATTATAATTATTTCTCCCAGTTCCTTCCAATCATAAGATTTTTATTCTATGAGAAATGCTGAACTGTGCAAATGAGTGTTCGCTTGAATTTTTTTCTAAAAGGATGTTGTTAAATAACCCCTCTCCCCTGGTTTCCTCCACATTCTTCTCCTTTCTAGCCAGCTAAGAAAATGACTTGGTAGATCTATTTTTTTTTCCTATATAGTCAGTGTTGTACTGTGAGGGGGAAGAGAGGACTACAGGACAAAGACAGGACAGGGGACAGTGGTGTGTCCAAGATGGACAGAGAAGTAGGCATCTTGAGAGGTAAATCTGTCTCTTGACAAAGCAGTGTGTTTCAGCGCCTGTGGACACTGTATATTCTTTGAAAAAAATATGATTTAATAAACAGAAGGAAGCAATATTACCTGGCAACAAAGTCATTTAAGATAGGACTGTGAATGGTTTTAGGTGAGAATGGCCAGTGTCTGAATGGAAGAGGGAGGGTTGGGTATGAGACATTTAAGGGGTCCATAGAGTGTGAGCTTCACGCCCAATGCATAAATTGAGGAATGTCCTGGTGCAGCTTTCCAGAACAAGGCTATCAGTGCCAAATCTTCAATCTCTTGGTATAAGAACAGGCTTTAAATAAATAGTTATCCCTCAGTACCTATGAGTGTCTGGTTACAGGACTGTCTTGGATAGCAAAATCTGAGGATGCTCAAGTCCTTCATATAAAATGATGGGGTATTTGCACACATATGTGCACATCCTTCCTTTAAACCTTCTCTAGAATGTTTATAATACCTAGTAAAATGGAAATGATAAGAAAATAGTTATTATACTGTATTGCTTAGGGAATAATGACAGAAAATAGCCCACATACGTTCAGTACAACACAATTATTTAAAAAATATTGTCAATCCTTGGTTGGTTGAATATATGGATGTGAAATCCATAGACAGAAAGAGCTAGCTGACTATATAAGGGGAAAAAACCCCAGCAATGACAAAAAAGAAAGAAGCAGGGAACAAAAATATGAATGTGGGCAGAGCAGAACTGGAATAGGACATATTTGTCCTAGGCCAACTGCTCTGTGCTCTTTGCTCACTGAAATGTTTGCAAGTAGTTCGAATAGCTGCTGCATATACTGTACTTTGGTCTATGCGTGCTTTTCTTGTGAGTCCTTTCTTTTCCTTTTTAGCTTAGACAGATGCACTCAGGATGATGTGAATCAACCAGTAAGCAGAGTGAGCGCTTTCCAAGGTACCCAGGGCAAAGGTGGGCCACAAAAGGCAAACAGAGAGACTGAGGGAACCTAGAAAGGAGTGATTTTGGCACATGCTACATGCTTTTCAGGAGTTGGGAAACTTCTTTGATATTCACCTGGGGCTGTGGGCCCTTCAGCTCGGGACTGCACAGCCAGGGCAGGTGAAGCTAGCCCAGGGAGTGATTGATTTTAAAGTTCACTTAGCATACGCTTGCTGGAAATAGGGACCCAGCATTTGGCTGGGTTGAGCTGCTAATGGTCCCAGGATGATGCAGATCTTCAGCCTTGGGAAATGTGTTGAAACCATACTTTCAATGTTTGGGATTCCTGGAGGTCAAGAGCTGAAAAGGCCCTAGGACCCTGGGTGCAGAAGCCCCTCTTCCAGGATATTAAGCCAGAATTTGAAATGTGCTCTGGACTCTGGACAGGAAGATGCTGGGGTCAGATGTTTAGGTTAGGAGCTTGGAACTTTTAACTTTTTTTGTGGGGAGTAGGCTGAAGCCCTGGGGAAAGTGAAGTGTGATACTTCTCTGTCTGGGAAGTTAGTGAGCCAAGACTTCCCCCAGTGTCCAACTCAGCAGCCCTGCGCATCCTGGGACTCGTAGCAGGTGTCCTCAAACACAAGTTACTCTGTGCAACTCAAAAAGAAGACACCTGCCTTTTGTCAGCATGACAAAGGCGTTTTTAGTGAATAGACTCAGGAAATGTGAGTCCTGTTACTCCCAGTTGGGTGACCCAAAGTGAAAGACTTGGCCTCTTTGACCCCAATTTCATCAGTAATGCAACGGAGATGGGATGGATCATCTCTAAGTAGTCTTCTGACCACAATATTTTATAATTCTGTGTTCCGTGACCCCTGTCTTCCTTGGCAAGCTCTTCAATCATTATTTTTTATTACTATTGCCTTTCTTCATATTAATAATAGCTTTTCATTATTATTCCTTAGACCAATCTGGCTGGCGCACACAATTATAGTGAGGATAAAGGCCAGGGATGTTATAATCAGTTATTGTGGAAACAGATATTCTACAGGGGCTGCGGTGACAGTCACTAAATGTCCCCACTCTTTGCTGTTGGACAAGCTCAGTCAAGTGACTTTCTTTCTGGGGTCAGTAGGAGTCTGGGATGGCAAATCTGGATAAGCATTTTGCAATTTTGATTCAGTGCTTGCGTTGAGGACCATGCCACCTCCCCTGGCTTCCCAAACCATCCTCCAGATGCTCTTTGTAGCTGTCTACCTCAATCCCAGTGCTAGTCAGCAGGATTCACCTCCCCAGTGTTTCCTGGACACACCCAGCATATTGCCTCTCACTTCTACCCTAGGATTTCCTTTCTGCTTTCTCTGCCATGTTCAGGGAACGTGTCCAAGTGAGTTTTCCTCTGTGGACACTTCCCAGGCCCCTCTGATGCCCGACCTCCTCTAAAACCTCTTGCTCCTTATTGTCTGTGCTTTGCAAATTACCATATTTGGCCTTGTAGCATGAGTCATCTTTGCACAGTAAATGTCACCTAGTCCCTCTTGAACTTTGTGGGGCACAGCGTCATTTTGGGCGTAAGTGTTGACCTTCACCCTCTTGCTGACAGCCTCCCTCCTGGATTCCAAAGGACTCAGCGATCTGTCCTTGGCCTCCTCTCCTTTCCTGCTTCTTCAAATTGAACCCACAGTAGCTCACCGACTTGAATGTGAGAGGGAGACCACAGCTCCAAATACTGCTCTTATTTCCTAATGAAAATCCAGCCCCCAGTCAGACTGAGGCCCAAATGGGGCCTCAGTTCTGTGAAGAACAGACTAGGAATCTCTGTAATTATAAGACAACGTGGTTCTCAGAAGCCCTTATAAAAGAAGCCATTCAAGGTAGGGTTAAAATTAAAATAATTTCCATAATTGTGCATTGACTCTCTTTAAAGAGATAGGGTAGGGAGCAATGAACTAAATTGTCAGTTAAACTGCTATATTTCAATTGCACAAGACATATTTCAAGCCCTTCTTATAATTATGTTTCTATCATGATCTCTCACACAATAGATGGCAGCATTTGGTTCGTCACTCATAAATATTGTACACACATTTTTAACTATGCAAGACATCATAGTAATGAGGAAGGTAGGCTGTGTGAATATATTTATTTCAGGATATGAAAAATGTGATAATGTTTTAAAAGCAGCGAATTGGTGTGTAGACTTCTAAGTAGATGCAGGTGGTACCCTGGTGGCCAGTTACACATTCTACTCAGTAGCATCCCAGCTGCTCTATGCCCTTGGTGAGTCCCTTAATCACTTTAGGACGTCATTGCCTCATCAGTAAATGAGGTTGATGACACCCAGCCTTCTGATTTCCCAAAGCAACCATAAAAATAAAATGAAATGGGCTGTAAAGCATAAAGCACCAGGCAGAATATAAATTACAATTATGGTTTTAAATTGCTATGTCTAGAATGCCGTGACTTTACTTTGCAGGACCACTTTGCAGAAGAAATCCAAGACACATGTCCTGCTACCCTGTTTCTCTTCAGCCCTTGGATCTGCCCATCTGCACTGCTTCCTGCTGCTCACCCCCTGCCACTGCTGACACAGGCTTGTGACCCGCCTGCCACCACAAGGTGAACTTATTTATTTTTCTGCTCATTCTTT
Organism: Cuniculus paca; assembly: GCA_004365215.1. Classification (NCBI taxonomy): domain Eukaryota; kingdom Metazoa; phylum Chordata; class Mammalia; order Rodentia; family Cuniculidae; genus Cuniculus; species Cuniculus paca. The sequence goes on from RJWT010004812.1 coordinate 10,390, forward strand.
GCCATCTGTTTGCACATGGCAAAGTATTTCCATATGATCTGGGGGCTCTGAGCATCTCCCTTTTGCCTTCTCATTCCTTGCTATCTCTCACCTTTCAGAAAGGCTTTGCCATATATGGAAACATAGACTCTGTTACCCTTCCCAGCTTTTTCATTTGTGCCCTGGCCAGCCCCACTTCCAAGGGCACACCTCTTCTTCTCAATGGGTTCTTGCTGTCCCAGCTGCTTGAGATATTTCAGTTACTTTCCTGTCCAAATCCTGTCTCAACCTGTTCCCTTTCCTCTCCCATGCTGTTGAGAGTCCGCATTTTCTCTGCGAGGTGACAGGTCCCAGGCAAGCCTAGGCAGCAAAGACCTCACTCTGAAGCAGGGGTCCTACTTCTTACTCTCTTGGCCTTGATCTTGAAGACACTACCAGGAAATAAATTTTCCCTTCATTTTCTTTTCAGCTTAATCCTTTTATGTCCAAAGAGAGACACCAGCCCTTTGCCAGAAGGACAAATAAAACATAAAGCAGCAGCAATCACCTTCCTCTGTGGAGGATCAAGAGTGGTGATATCCAGAGGGCATTTGGGAGCAGCTCGCCATGTCCCTGATTCCCTAGGTGAAGAAGCAGAGACAAAAGGTGAAACAACCTCATCGAGGTCACTGAGGTTTTGATTAAGGCTCCCCACAATGCCAGCTCTGTGATAGGTGCTGAATATCAAAGATGATAAAGATAGAGGATAAAGAAACAGTTAGAGATATTTGTAGCTGCTGATTGATCAGAACTCTCCATACTTCTTTTTAATTAAGTTCTACCTCCCTCTTTCAAAAGCAATTTCCCATCTCTGTAGAAGTCGAGGTTCCCACCAGATCTCACAGTGTTCTTGGGGACATCTCATGGCCCTCTGTTCCCTGTTCCTAGACTGCTCCTTTCCCTCTCCCTGCCTGACTGAGGTATGTGAGATTCTCTGGTGGGAATAACATGACTGGAAAAGACCCACTTCTCACTACCCTTCTCACTAACTAGATCCCTTCTCAACTCTCAGAGCATCCAGAAGCATTCTGAACATGCCGGGTCAGTTCATGGCCTCTGAAGTGAAAGATTTGGCATGGGGATCTGAGTGTGGATGCTAGAAGAGTTCTTCGAAGAAATCACACCCAAACATTTCTTACCCTCTCTGAGATTCCTTATATGGAAAACGGAAACAATACTGTATCATTCAGTCCATCAATTGGTCCATGAAGATGGTGTTGAAGACCAAATGGAGATGAATATTAAGTGCTTATCACTGTGCTGGTTATGTAGTAAAGGCTCACAGTAACTCTTTTTACTGGCACTAAAAAATGTTCACCTCATCTCTCTACCACTTCCCTTAAAATGCAATCTGTAAACAAGTACATTTCTGATCACTAAATTCATCAATCCAGAAGGGTAGAAGGAAGGGAAGAAAAAAGAGAGAATAGGAAATTAGAAATGTAGAGACTGAAATAGGGGAGAGTAAGTACAAAGGAGACAAAAAAGAAAAGGAGGAAATGACAGAAACAAGCAAAAAGAGGCTGGAAGTCTGAGAACACGTGTATTGTAGGGGAAGACACCATTTTCCAAGGAAAGCTCCATCTCTGGGGTTACCCAGAGCTCACTTGGCTCCTGGAAAACCTGAAGCATGTGCCAGTAGGAGAAGTTGAGGTGTGTTGGACAGTACATGGATTTTGCCACCCAAGTGGTATGTACCAACTTGGACAAGATCACATGGAAAAAGAGAAGGGTGTAGGGGGAGGGAAATAGTCCATGGAGTCAGTCTGAGTGGCTGACTCAGAGTTGAACCATAAGGTCTGGCTTATTAGCAAGGCTACTGATGATCCATACAGCATCTCCAGCATTTCCATCTCTGCTGAACAAAGATCAGAGCAGCACGGCTTTTGACTTAGCTAAGTGCTCCCGCAAAGCCTCATGTGGTTGTAGGTGGCTAGATTAATATTTGTAAATATGGATTAAGAGTATGATGCTGGGATTAAAAGGGTGGATAATGAAAGTCCTACCCTGGGTATGAGTGGCATCAACCAATAGTCTTACAGGCTGGATAGAGAGGAGGGAAGCAGGCTTGCTGCCTCTACTGCTGAGGCTTGCTGCTTTTGCTGCCTCCTGCCTTCCATGCCATGAACTACTGTTTCTCCTCTGCCATGCCACCCTGCCTTGGAACCGACCAATTATAGACGAAAACTCTACAAATTGTGAACTGAAATAAACCTTTCCTTCTTTAACTTGCAGGTGTGGGGTATTCTGTCTTAGCAACGAGAAAAGTAACCAAGACACATGGTTTTCCAAAAGGAGTCTCTTTCAGAGGAACACTCTTTTGCAGTTCTTTGGCCCCTTTCTTCCACCTAGGACCTTAGCAGGCATGCTTCTTGCCAAGGATGGGAAGGAACAGTAGTCTGAACATCATAACTGTAGTGTAAGCTTTATTCTCTGCCACAGTGGTGACTCCAAGATCAAGGTTGTAGGCTTCTGTCAGTGGGTAAATGGAAGAAGTAGGTAATGATATGACTCAAGACTGGAATGAGTGTGGTATGAAAATCCCATTTTCTAATTTATGGAGCCCAAGACATCGGAAAGATAAAGAAGGCCCTCCTCCCCAGGACTGATTGAGAGGATTTATTGTATTAATCCACAAGGTTTAGAATTAGGAATAGAAAATCCAGATAATAAATTGGTGTTGTCAATATTTTTATATTTAGGAATCCATATGTTTTGGTGTTTCATGTCCCTATGTTTAAGATAATTAGTTTTATTAGAATTGCAGATCAACCTTGTAACTTGAATTTATATTGAGCAGTTAAAGGATTAACAGGCTGAAATCCTAGTTTATATTGCATTCAAATAACTATGCACTTGGGAGGCTAAAGTAGGAAGATCGCCGCAAGTTCAAGACCAGCCCGAACTATGTAGCCAGATCCTGTTTCATAAAACCAAAGGCAGGGAAAAAAGAAAGAAAGAAAACAAAATGAAACTTAATAACCACTATGTTAAAAGGCTAACTCATTAGATTTATAGGAATCATTTAAGTACTCGAGAAAATGTATCAGATCAAAGTTCTTTGTGAATGTTTTAACAAGTTTGTAATAAAAGCCAAACATTAATCAAATGTTCCTGAGGAGTGATAGCTAAAAACACTAGGCCCATAATCACAATAATAAGATTTTTAAGTTAAAAACAATAAATTAAAGGATAACTGGGTTTTTGAATGAAAAAATTTTATTCATATTTATTTAAAATTAATTTTAAAGTGACCTCTGATAATGTTTTCTGATAAAAAATCTAGAAAACACAAAATACATTACATTGAAAATTCTTTTTGTTATAATGATTGTTAATGTATTTGCTTTTATTGCTGTGTAAAAAATTACCACAAATCAGGAGGTAACTTTGAATGTCCACACCCATTAATGAATATCCTTTATTTATTATCTCACAGTTTTCCTGGGTCCAGACTCCAGTTACAGAATAGCTAGGTATTAGTTCAGGGTTTTACAAGGCTGCAATGAAAGAGTCTGGCCAGGGATGAGCTATCATCTGAGGTCCCCTGTGAGGCTTGTCATCCAAATTCACCTGAGGCTTGTTTCTTTAAGGTCCTCAGGAGGAAGAATCTCTAACTCCCAGGTCCTCTAAAAGGAGTTCATCTGATTACGCCTGGTCCACCAAGATACTATTCCAGGGGATTCTCTCAAAGTCTGCTAATTAAGGGCCTTAAACATCCATGGAAATCCTTCATCTTTGGTGTATATTATAACAGGATCACAGGAGTGACATCTCACCATATTCATAGGTCTGACGCACACTGAACTGGAGGGGACTGTGTGGGTCTGTACACTACGTGGCAAAAATATTGGGCTATCTTAGAATTTTTCCCATCATGGTGAATAGCATCTTCTTTTTTATTTAACATAGACCCAATAGGCCATCGTTTCTTTCATGTTCATCTCTTCCTTGTACTCTCCTCCTCTCCTCAGTTCCTCCACTCCCATTGTCTGATCAATATTGTCTCCTCACCACTGATTTTTTTTAAGTTTTAGTTATTTTTATTGCAGCACACAAACATGTGCTGCTATAAACATGTTTGCAGTAAATAATGTTTGCATACCTTGTGTGGAGTTGATGTGTGTGCACAGCACACTTTTATTTTTGGTACCAGGAATCAAACTTACGACTTTGTGTTCGTCAGGCAGATGCTGTACCACCAAGTTATATCCTTGTCCCCTACCATTGATTTTTTAAAATTAACTTTATTGGTATATTTAGATATGATAATATTCATCATAGGGAATTGTACCTGTACATGATATATCCTGATTCTTCTTTTTTCTCATTCCCCTCCCCTCCCTAACTCCTCTTAGCCTCCTTATTTACAAAAGCTTTGTTTCCATTTTTCCCTTCTATTCCTTTTCTTTTCCTTTCCCTCCTTCCCCTCCCCCATTCCATTTGAACATTTTCTTCCTATTTCACAATAACTATTATACATTTTGGTCCTTATGTAACTTTTCAGTTTCTAATACCACAGAAGCCATATGATATTTGAACATGTGTATCTGATTTATTTCACTTAAGAGTATAGTCTTTAGGAGCATGCATTTAGCTAGAAATGTCTCAAGCTTATCCTTCTTTATGGCGGAGTGGTAATCTGCCATTGTATATAAAAAAATCTTCTTTAGCCAGCCATTGGTTGATGGCCATTTGGGCTGTTTCCAAGATTTAGCTATTACGAACTGTGCTGCTATAAACATGGGTGTGCATATATTGCTGTGGTATGATGCTTTTAATTCTTTTGAGAAGATACCAAGAAGGGAAATAGCTGGGTCAAATGAAACCTCTAGTTGTAGTTTTCTGAGGAATTTCCACACTGATTTCCATGGTGGTTGCATCATTCTACACTCCCACCAACAGCTGAGAAGATTCCTTTTTCCCCAGAGCCCTGCCATCATTTGTTACAGGTTGATTTCTTGTTAATAGCTATTCTTTCTGGAGTGAGATGGAATCTTGATGCTGTTTTAATCTTGAATCACCAGTGATGTTCAACATTTTTTTTCATATAGTTATTTGTACTGTATAGTTCTTCATCTGAGAAGTGTCTATTCACTTCAGATGCCCATTTTTGGATTGGATCTTTAAATGTGGGTTGTTTGAATTTTTAAAATTCTATATATATATACTAGATATTAGTCTTCTGTCTGAAGAACAGCTGGCAAAAATTTACCCCACTCTGTGATTTGTCTCTTTACTCTGTAGGTGGTTTGTTTTGCTATGTGAAAGCTTTTTAATAAGATGAGTTTCCAGTTGTTGATTCCTTGTGATATTTTCTGTGTGACTGGAGTTTTATTCATAAATTCTTTACCTACTCCTATGTCTTTAAGAGTTCTACCTATTCTATCTTCCAGCAGATTTAGTGTTTCTGTTTTAATATTTAGATCTTTGATGCATTTCAATTTTAGTTTAGTGCGTGACGAAAAGCATGGGTCTAGCTTTAGTCTTAGGCATATGAAAAGCTACTTTTTCTCGGACCATTTATTAAGAGGCTTTCTGCCAATGAAGGTATTTGGTTCCTTTGTGAAAAATAAGGTGGGGGAATGTCTTAGAAGTTGTTTCTGCCTTTTCCAGTCTGTTCTCTTGATCCTTGGGTCTGTTTTTTTTTTTTCCCAGTACCATGAAGTTTTTTTTTTTAAAAAATTATGATAGATTTGTAGAACAATTTCAAGTCAGGGTTTGTGATGCCTCCTGCCTTACCTTTGTAACCCAGAATTGTTGTTGCTATTCTAGGTCTCTTCTGGTTCCAAATGAATTTTAGGATTGTTTTCTCTAGTTCCGTGATGTATGCTATTGGTATTTTGATTGTGATTACATTAAGTCAGTATAACAATTTTGGGAGTATGACCATTTTCACTATATTGATTCTTCCTATACAAGAACAAGGGATATCTTCCCATTTTCTGATATCTTATTCAATCTCTTTTTTCAGAGTACTGTAGTTTTCAATGTATAGGTCTTTTGCTTCCTTGGTTACATTGAGTCCTAAGTATTTATTTATTTTTTATACTGTTGTGAAAGGTGCAGTTTCCCTAATTTCTCTCTCAGTGAGTTTGTTATTTGTGCACAGGAATACTATCCATTTTTGAACACTGATTTTGTGCCCAGCTACACATATCTGGTTATTAAATCTAGAAGTATTTTCGTGGAGTTTCGGGGGTTTTCCATGGAGAGTATCATGTCATCCACAAATAATGATAATTTAACTTCTTCCTTTCCTATCCTTTTTCTTTTTATTTCTTTCTCTTGTCTAATTGCTCTGGCTAATGTTTCCAGAGCCATATTGAATAAGAGTGGTGACAGTGGACATCCTTGTCTTGTTCCTAATTTTTAGAGTGAAACATGGCTTTTATCAGATTGAGATAATGATCCCCTAGGTTTTTGTTGTTGTTGTTGTTTTACCATGAATACATGTTGGAGTTTATTAAATGCTTTTTCTGCATTTGAGATTATCATGTGGTTATTCTCCTTGGCTCTGTTAATATGCTGCATTACATTTATTGATTTGTGTATGTTGGCCTATACCTATATCCCTGGGATAAATCCTACTTGGTCATTTTGTATAATCTTCTTGATTTGCTACATTTTGCTTGCCAAAATCTTAGCTGAAGATTTTTGCCTGTATATTTATTAGGGAGTTTGGCCTACAGCTCTCCTTTTTTGGTTGAATCCTTCTCTGGCTTTAGTATCAGGGTAATGCTTACTTCTAGGAATGAATTTGGAAGTATTGCTTCCCTTTCAATTTCATTAAAGAATATGAGGAGTAATGGCGTTAGATTTTTTAAAAATTCCTTGTAGAATTCAGCAGTGAATACTTCAGGACCTGGGTTTTTCTTTATTGGTAGGTTTTTAGTTACATTTTCAATTTCATTGAGTGGTATTGGGTTATTTAGAATTTTTATATCTTCTTGATTCAGCTTTAATAGTTCATATGTATCTAGGAACCTGGCCATTTCTTCTGTGTTTTCCATCTTATTAGAATACAGTTTCTCAAAGTAAGTGTTGATGATCTTCTGTATTTCTTCAGGATCTGCTGCAATTTCACCCTTTTCATTCATAACTTCATAGATTTGAGTATTTTCTTTCTTTTTTGGTAAGGTTGACTAAGGTTATGTCAATTCATTGATTCTTTATATTGTTTTCTTAGTCTGAATTGCATTAATTTGTTTTTTTATTTTAAAGAGAATAAAACCCAACAAAACAAAACAGAATAAAGTCAATCAAAACAAAGCAGTGAAAATGGTACAGAACTTCAAAACAGGATAATAGGAAATTAACAATGGCTACCATAACATATCTTTCTATCTTCACAATAGTTGTCCATACCATTGGACATAGCACAATCAAACAAAACAAAACAGAATAAAGCCAATCAAAACATAACATTGAAGCTGGACACGATGGCTCATGCCTGTAATCCCAGCACTCAGGAGGCTGAGACAGGAGGATTGTTGTGAGTTTGAGACCAGCCTGGGCTACAAGGTGAGTTTAAGGCCAGCCTGAACAGCATAGTGAGACCCTGTCTCAAAAAGACAAGGGCTGGGGAATCTAGCTCAGTGGCCTAAGTGCCTGCCTGGCAAGCACAAGGTCGTGAGTTCAATCCCTGGTGCTGCAAAAAAACAAAAAAACAACATAACATTGAATAAAATGAAACAATAAATTGGAACAAAACAAAACAGTGGGTTACATCTATCTTAGTTGGAGGTTGTTTTCTTTAGGAGTTTGAAATATTTCACCCCTAGATCTTCTTAATCTAAGGGTTTCTGTTGAAAATTCTGCTGTAATTCTGATGGGCTTCCCTTTATAGGTGATTTGCTACTTTTGTCTAACAGTTTTTAATATTTTGTTCTCATGTTGAATTTTTGGAATCTTGACTGTTACATGCCTTGGTGTATAATTTTCTTTTATCATGACTAATTGGGATTGTATATGCTTTGCTTATCTTTATGGAAAATTCTTTTCCTATGCTTGGGAAATTTCCTGCCATTATTTTTGTTAACAGGTTTTTTTGTATCATTTGTGCTATCTCCTGCTTTTTCATTGACTCCAATCAATCTTATGTTACACTTCTTTGCTTCATCTAGCAGCTGTTGGATTATTTGTGATCTCTTGCTATTTTTAAGAAATCTTTATTTTCATGGTCACTAGCCACTAACCTGTCTTCTAGATCTGATATTCTGTCCTCATATTGGTTCATTTTGCTGTGTATACTTTTAAAAGATTTTTTAATCTCCTGGATATATGTTTGAATCTGTTTCATGGATTTCATTTATTTCCTATGTTGGGCATTCATAATTTTCATTATTTTCCTAAGTTTCCCAATTTTTTAAATTATATCTACTCTAGGTTCACTGATTATGCCTTCTACTATGATCATCATTTCTGAAGTTATCTGATAAATAATTTCTGATTTGAGTTTTTTCTAGAGACTCATTCATCTGCTTTATTACTTCCACTGTTACCACTTCAGGGAGTCCTGGTGGGTGGATTTTGAATTGTTCCACTTCACTGCCTTCACTTGCCTTTGAAGAGCTGAATATCTAGGGTTGCATCTTGCTTTCACACCATCTCACTTTCTATCCTATTTTTTAAGTTTAATTCCTGTGTTGATGCTTGTAAATTGCATGATAGGTAACTTTTTTGCTAGTATTGAGAACCCTTAGGAAATGACTACTTCTCAGAGATATCTTGCAGATGTAGCTGGCTTTTGGATTTTAAGTGCATTGCAAGATACTCTGTCTTCAATTTATTGCGGGTGAGAAATTCCTGCTTATTTTGGCTAGGCCCTTTGTTCCTTTGGCACTGGTCTATATACCGTTTATGATCTTCAGACAATTTCAGCCTTGACATACAAGGAAGATGTGGTTTGTGTTCAGATATACCCACAAAGCCTTGTGTCATCACAGGTGGAACTTTCTCAGAGGTGACTGAATCTAGAGTGTGTGACTGATTCATGGTGCAATGCTGGGATTGAGGATGTTAGGATTAAGAGTGGGTGATTGCTAAATTAGTCCACTGATAAGTTTGGGTGTTCCCTAACTCCAGTAGCATGAATACAATATAAGTCCATGCTTGTTTGCTTTGCTAACTTCTGCCCACCATGACCTCGTTCTCTTCTTCAATGCCTGTATGTCATACTACCCTATCCTGGAGCCAGCTGATTATAGACCAAAACCTCTGCTGAATAAACATTTCCTCCCTTCATTTGTGGGTGCTGAGTATTTTGTCTCAGCCATGAGAAAAATAACTAAGACAAAAGAACAACTGATTAGAATAGCTATGTTACCTTGGCTAAAGTAGTACAATCAGTAATAATAATACCATCAAACACAGTTTAGAAAATGACAAACTGTGGTAACTATTTATTTGCCACCTTTAACTATATGATCAAGATTTGTAGTTACATAACAAAATCTAAAACAAACCACAAAATTGTATAGAGTAAATATCCCCTCAATGTTGTGATTTTACCCTCCGAGGAGAAAATTTAAAAGGAGTAGTTGAGAAATAGATAAATAGAAGAGAAAGAGATTAGAAGCAAGGCTGGAGAACAAAGGAAGATTTTATGAGCTTTGGGAAATGTGGAAGAACACAAGAGGGAAAGAGAAAGAGGAAGAAACAGAAATAAGAACAGGACAAAACAGCACAACAAAAATAGTAGAACCAATGTTCACACTGTTATAAAAATGAGAACAAACAATCAAGAAAAAAAGAATAAATAAGTAAGCAAAGAAAGGAAGAAAAGCAGAAAAAAATGTTCACTTCAGGGTATGTCTCTTCTGTCACTGGTAGACCACCTCAGAGGTCACCTGCAGTCACTGTCCATCTGCAGGTTTGAGTCAGCCCTCCCACTATATGAGCTGGGGCTCAGGGAGAAAGTGCCATTTGCCACCTCCCTCTTCTGGGTCGTGGTCCCTCTCTTTTTCCTATGGGCTGCAGTTCTTGCTTCAGGTCCTTCCTGAGTCCCAGGGGCCTACTTCCTTCTTCCTTCTCTTCATGTTGCTATATTCTAGCATTTGGATTCCAAATATCAGAGAGGCTGTATCTCTCAGCTGCACAACTTTCTCTATCTTCCTGGAAGTCTCCCCACCACTTCTTGACCACACACCCCTTCTTCTTTAGTTTCACTGCCTTGTTTGGTCATCTGGGGTCTTTTCCTTCACTGGCCTCTCATCTGAATGGCACATATCTGTTTTCCCTACCTCCAGCCTCACCTTCTCAATCACTTCTCTATCCTCCAGGCAAAATAATATTTTAAAATGCAAATCTGATCACATCATTTCTTGACTTACAACCCAGGATCCAATAAATACACTTCTGATGCCTTACTTGCAGAGTCTTCCTGATGTAGCTCCTGCTTTGTATCAAAGTTTGACCCTCTTTGTCTCTCCTGTACTCCATACTCTCCCCACAGTTACCAATTATCATCTTCCATCATTCCAAATATGTAACTTCCCAGACAGGCCAGACAGTTTCTCACTTAAGCACATGTTTTCATAGCTGTGCCTGCTTGATATTTCTGTCCCATGCATCAGTTCAGTACGTCGTGAAAGACTAGGCAAAGTGTTCAGGTGGTTTGCACTGAGGGTTTTTCTACCCTCCACCAGTGGATTTGATCATTCCTGTTTATACTTAGTTGCTCACATTTGTATAGACATTGTAGTCCTGTAATACCTCCTTCAATACATGTAAATCAGTCTTTCCATGTTTTTCTTCTTTTTTTGTAGTCATCAAGACCTTAGGAGGATGAAACAATTCTTTATTTATGTATTCACATCAACTGGTCTAGTGTTGAGACATGAGACAATTCATGCTTTTTAATAAAGAAAGAAAACAAGAAATGAATGAACGCTTCCATTGTCAGAACTTCAGTTTTCATTATGAAGGTGCTATTATTCAGATCTAACACAAGGACTACAGTTGCTGAAAACTGTAGATTTACTAGTGTAACTCAAGAGAAGTCAGGATGTCATGGTAGAAAAACTAACACCAATAGCATATACTGAATCTTTTAGAGTTATACAGCACGGCTTGGCATGACAAAGTAGCAGACCTGTAAGAGTATGGCAATGACTTTCTTCAACATAATGGAATGCAGCCTTGGCCATGAAAATGTCTTGCAGATCTGCTCTTTCAGAGAGCTGAAATGACTGACAGCTCCAGATGGTATAATTTATAATCTGTGTCTCTTTGCTCCAAGGCCATACCTCTCACTTTACTCCCTACTCATGATGGAGTGCATGGGGGATACTGAGGCAGATTCATTACTGGGAGTAATGACATTGCCCTGGTAACTCATTTGACTCAGTAATTCCCAGATGGCTTTCCAAAGCTTTCCCTAGACTACATGACAGAGTAGGATGCTTCAACTCAACATCACTTTCTCCCCCTTTCCTTCATTCTGAGTTATGTTTGCTTTTTGCACTGACGGTTCTTCCAAGCTTCTCCAGCTCATTCCTATATCCTCTCACAAGGGCATTTCTCCATCATAAAATACTTGCACAATTACCTCCATCTTGGCATCAAATCCCTAGAGGATCCAGAATAAGAAAGAGTTTTTAAAGACACCTTTGCTGTTTGTGAAATGATGTTTAGCAATGATAGTTTGCATTATTTGTGCTTAACTGTGATAGAGGAAATAAGGAAAGGAATTTTTGTTACTATTTTGAACAGAAGCTTAAAAAGAGAGAATAGCATGGACAATAGCATAATAATTGGAGAATTCCACAATAGGGACTTTGTAAATCATTGAGGAGGCTTTAAGTGGGAGGGGCATAAGGTACAGTGTTGAACTGATTGCTTCCCGTCAACTAGAGAATTTTCTTAGAGGTATTATTTTTACTGCAGTGTTAAAAAACCTGTGTTCCTCAACTTTTATATGCACACTCATACACCCTTCATGGTCCAAGCAGAAAAGCATAATAAAGGCAGAGCTTAGGAAAGGGGCTATTTACAGAAATCTGAGTACAAGTTAAGAAAAATGATGGTGCAGTATTCTCCAGGCTGTTTACATCCATGAATCATGAAGGAGTGAGGCAGGGAAGGGAGTAATTACTAAAAAGCCCAGAAAAGCAGTCATCTAGCAGTTTTCATCTTTAATGAAGAAACACAACAATCTGCAACATTGAACATTCTAATATTGCTCTTCTCTCTCCCTCTCATCTTACTGGTTAAATCCAACCAGAAGTCAGCCAGCATGAGACAAAGGATGCAATTTGTACATTCAGGAGTGTATAAAGCAGGGCTGAAAAAAATGTGAAGGGTATAAGGATTGTAAATGACAGGTGTATCTCACAGTCTTATCCAAAAATATACAAAATTCCAGATGACATGCACAGGAGCCACAAAGACAAACGGTGAAAATGATTTTGTTCGAAGTTGCTGTAATCTCCTTTTTGTATTTTCAGATGTTTAACCTCAACTGTTTGATAACCTCTGTCCAAAGCCTTTAATCTAAAACTTGCACAGAAAGGTAAAAATATAAGGATTTGATTCTGGTCTCTGGGTTGACCCTCTACTCTTTGGCTTGTACCCACCCTGTAGGTTGATTCGTATTCTTTGAATTGACCATACTCACTGGGCAGACTGTCATCCTGGGGCTATTCCACTCGGTTGACCATGATTCTGAGTTGATCTTACTATCTAGGTTGGCCTCCCATTCTGGAATCACTCCAATTTCTGGGTTGGCCTGCATCTGACCAAGGAAATCTGCCTGGCACCACTCATTTCCATACCCAGAGTGGAGCTGGCCATTCCTCTTTAGCTGACCAGGGCATGCCTCAGTGTTCTGGAAAGAGTGACTGTGATGGTTGACACACTGTGTCAACTTGAGCAGTTTAGAAGTTTAACTGGGAGACTCAGCAGCCAGCCAGGATTCTTACTTTGTAAATGTCCTCATCCTGTGCAAAGGAGGGCAAGGAGATTTTGTGAGTGTTACACACCCCCTGAAGGTGTGTGTGTGGGGGGGGGTGGCCTGTGTACAATATAAGGGATGGAGAAGAAGCTTGCATTTGCTCTTTTTTGCTCTGGCTGCTGCCTTGAAGTGTTGCCCCAGTGCCATGCCACCCTGCCTTGGAGCCAGCTGATTATAGACTGAAATCTCCAGAAACTGTAAGCTAAATAAACCTTTCCTTGCTTCACTTTGGGTGTCAGGTGTTTTGTCCCAGCAATGAGAGAAAAGTAACCAAGACAGTGACACAGATCAACAACTCTAACACCCGTTACTTGGTTCCATTTTTATTGCTTAAAAGTTAACCCAGGACAGTGTATAAGAGGGAAAGTCGGTCCAGCCTGATAGATATCACTACTTTTTTACCCATGTGGGATGACATCAAGGTTAAAGATAAATAGATTTCCCAGGTGAGGTGGGAGGACACAACTTGCTGAGACTTGAGTCCCTATTAGGGCTAACAATGTCAGCCTTCATGCTTCAGGTGGAAATTACTGCTCCACATAGGCCTGGGCATAGTAGACAGAGACAAGGTTTTCATGAATTAGCGGCAAGAATACAATGCGTCCTCTCATGCAGACGATCTCTGAATAGACAATGCAGTTGTCTCTAGTAGGTGTGCATCCTAGGAAAATATCCTCCATGTGTGGGTCCCATTGTGCTTTGCTGCATGGATTGCCTCCTCCAGCCAGGCTCTGAACTCTGTTGTAGAGAACATCTTTTTTTAACAAAAGTCATGCCATTTCCTTTCCATGCTTGCCATTCAGTTATGGTGATGATCTTAAACTCTCTAGAACATTAGAATTATCCAGGAAGCTATTAAAAATACCAGTGACTATGCTGCACTCCAAACTAAATGAGCATCTCTGGAGCTGGGATTCAGCTGTTAGAATTTCATAGAGTTCCCTGGGTACAGGGAATGGATTCACAACCTTTAACTTTGAGGGTTCCCAAGATCTTTTCTCCTTTCTTTAGTTTCTCCACAGCTAAATTTCCATTCTCTGGGATATCTCTAAATAACTGTCCTCCTGATATGTCTTTCTATCTGTTGTAATCAAGGTTTACATAGGAAAGTATTTAAAACAGAAACATAACTTGCAGGATTATTTTGTAATATTTACCCAAGAAGTCAAATGCAGAAGAGTGTAAATGATCTGTCCACATACTAGAGACCCAAACAATCCAGCTGAGGGCCTGGATTCCACATCAATGTCCTACATGAGTCCAGTTGAAATCCTAGAGCCCATGGTAATGTCCTCCCTGAGTCTAACTGGAGGCCTAGAGCCCACAACAATGTTTCATGCAAGTCTGTATCAAAGATCTGCACTGAGAGGGCCAAAGATCAGTGGTGGAAGCTAGAAAGTCTGTTCCAGTGGGATGAAGGATCCGTGCCAGCAGCTAAGGGATCTTCACTGGAGCCAAGAAAGAACACTCAAAGTAAGGATCAGTGTTCCCCAAAGAGAACCGTAGCCATCCTTAGCAACAGTAAGGACCTGAGCTCCAACGACAATAAGAACAGCTGAGTTCCTAACTGGAAAGGTAGCAAGACAAGCTTCTCCAGGGGGATAGACAGTGCACCATCTTCCCCTCCAGTTCTTTTTTTATGCTGTTGACAACAATCCTCAGGTGGGTGTTCCACATCCTGCACCACCCTGATTCAGTTCAGCTGGATGTTCCAAGCTGACCATTAGCTAATCTACCACACCATCCCAGTTAGAGTCTAAGTCTTGATCTATGCTCCTTCCTCTTTTTCTGAATTTCAGAACAGTTGGGACCTCAGAGTTCATAGGACCTTACGTATTTACCTCAAGTAAATGGAAAATTTAATACATAAGGAAGGAAGATCTAGTAGATAGGTATGGTAGAGTAGTAGCTTGGGCCACTTCCTGCTTTAATTGATTTGCAGAGCCTGAAATTTCTCCCAATGTTCACTGACTCACTCTGGGAAAAGAAATAATCAGTTTGACTCACTTTCTGGGATGGAATGCTGTAGTCAGCTTATGGAGAGCCTTGAAATCCATGTAAATGGTTTTTGGGAGTGAAGATGGTAGACAATGGAGAGCCACTGAAGATATTAGAGTAGAAGATTGTCATGTCTGGAACTGAACTTCAGGATGATGGCTTTGACAGTGGTGGTTAGGGTAAAGAAGAGAAACTTCTGTCAGTAATTAAGTTAAGAGAGAAAGTCAAGGTAGACATTGAGACCAGCATTTCTGAAAGAGGCAAGAAGCAAAGGGAAAGACAGATGTGAGGAGTACTAGGGAGTGCCTGTGGACCTCTCCTCCATCTCACCAACTAACATAGGACCAAGAGTTGAGTTTTCAGGGATAAGAATCTGAAAGGACAGCATTTGCCCAAACACTATAGGCCCCGACAGAGGTGTAGGAGGTGTAGGAAATGTAGAGCTTAAGATGAATACAGTGAAAACAGAAGACAATGAACTTAGGCACAAATCTATTTGTCTGTCTGTCTTTCTCTCTCCCTCTCATCTCTGTCTCATATTATTGCAGAAGGGCCCCATTTTCATTCCAGCGCAAGTTGGTTTATACTGAAATTGAGATTGGAGCAGAAGCCACTGAGCCATTGGTCTCTGGACTTTTCTAAGGGCTCTTAGCTTAACCTTGAAGTCCTAATCATAGAACTGGACAAATTCATTGGCCAAATGGAAGGCCAAACCACTTGGGCTGTTTTTTTCATGGATCTTCCCTGGGTTTGGTTTGGCAGCCTGATTCCTTCCACCCTGATGGGAGGGGGAGGAAATGAAAAAGGGGGGAAAAAGAGGGGAGAGGAAAAAATATTTTTTTTAACCTTTCAGATTCATGATTTTTCAGCTGTAGATGCAACTGAGACCAAGCTACCTTCTAAATGGCTGGTTGCCATCCTTATCCAGAGAGAAAACTTATTTTATCAGGAGAATAAAAACAAGGGAGAATCGTTAAAAGAAAATGGGCCAAAATCTCTAACTTTAGCCTGTGAGATTTTTGGGAGACTCTGGCACTGAAGCCCAGTGTGCTGGTTAAGGGTACTTATAGAGAGTCAGAACATTGCCATGGTTCAAACTTCCTGAGTTTGGGATCTCATGCGGTATTTTTTTTCTAGCTTTCAAACTTAATATTATTGTGTCTAAATTTCTTTGTCTGTAACATGGAAATAAAAGTGGTATTCCATCACAGGATCGTTAGTATAGACAAAATTCATTGGGACATGAGAACACTCATGTCTTGGTTACTTTTTCTCCTTGCTGAGACCAAACACCTGACACCCAAAGTGAAGCAAGGAAAGGTTTATTTAGCTTACAGTTTCTGGAGATTTCAGTCCATAATCAGCTGGCTCCAAGGCAGGGTGGCATGGCACTGGGGCAACACTTCAAGGCAGCAACCAGAGCAAAAGAGCAAAACACAAGCCTCTTCTCTACCCTTATATTGTACATAGGCCACCCTCCCTTCAGGGTAGGTGTAACACTCACAATATCTCCTTGCCTTCCTTTGCACAGGATGAGGATATTTACAAAGAATCCTGGCTCCCTGCTGAGTCTCTCAGTTAAACTTCTAAACTTCTCAAATTGACACAATGTATTAACCATAAGACTCAGAAGCATGTATGACAATAAGTGTTTACTAAACATTAGCTATTACACTATTTTAAGTCCAGGGATAGCTCCTTCATCATTGCTGAGGTAGTCTGTCGTTGCAAAATATCACTGGAGCACTAGTCTAACAAACTCCACTCTAATCCTTGTTCTGCCGTGACTAGCTCTCTGCATTTGGTCACATCATGCTTAACTTCTTCCAGCCCCTGTTTCACTATTTCCAACGTCATTTTTCCATGTGAAAATCAAATCTGAAAGTGAGGAGGGCAGTACCTTGTTAACCAGAGAACCCTACAAGATCAAAGGAAATCTTTCCTGACAATTTGCCATTTGGACCTTGACAGGCTCTTTCCCCTTCACACCCCATCCTCTCATCCACAGCTCCCAGACCCTAACAGAATCCCTGGAGGGCTCTTCTCCCATGGTGGGACCCTGGACAGGAACACACTGAGATTGATCCATCAAATCCTCCATCTTTTGTTTATTCACGCTATTTTCTGGAGCTCGCCTTGAGTCTTATTGAGACTTTGTGCTCGATTTAATATCTGACATTTAACAGGAGCAATCGCTATGGACCAACTGAAAGTGAGGTATTTCACACATTGTTTCAAGAGACAGCTTTTGCAGCAAAATTTGGCCTCAGGAGAAGAAGGCAATAGCGATGTGGTAGTATAGTCATTTAGAACCAGCCAGAAACAGGGACTGAGGTCCTGTCCAAATCATTGACTTACCACTGTGGTATTATATTAGTTAGGAACTCACCATAAAGGGTTCCCTAAAAATGGGGCACTGAATTAAATTTTGTCTATGTTCTGTTCCAAGTCTGTGTATATTCTGATTATAAAATTCCAGTCAAATTCTTAAGTTCAAGTATTTCATCTCAATTTAAAAAATACCATTCTAACAGAACTGATGAAGATAGAATGAGAGATCATGAGGTCTTTGTATGTAGGAGTTTTCTATCAGAGGCTGGATGACTTTCTGTAGGTAGAATCCCCCAGAAAGGTGACTAGATTTTGAAGTATGTGGAGATTAAGGAATTTTGTGAATTTTAGGAAGTAGAAGAGAGCATAAAGAACATAATGAGAAATCTTGAGGAATAGAGCACCCTGCCCCTTCCCAGATCTTGGCCTCCATGGGGACCTTTAGCAAAGGCCAGCTTAATGAAGGAACTGTCCAGTAGGCAAATAATCTTGTTTTCATGGACAGTGAATGGGCCTCATGGAGGGGAGCAGAAGCCAAAGTAGAGGTCAGAGTGCTATGAGGAGACAATGCTCCCTCGCTGGAATAGGAAACCCAGGGAAGACACAAGCTGATGGGAGTAGGGGAAGATTCCCTCTTCGATTTTGCAGTCCAGGTTCAGGGATGTTGGGAAGAACGCTTTTCACTCATTCACCTGTTTAGATGCACAAGAAGTCTTCTTATTGTCTGATCTCTTCCTCTTCTCATCTGCCTTGCTCTATCACTCTTGGCAGAGAGGGGAGACAAGGTTGACAGCTGACAAGGCCATCATGGAGCCTGCTCTATAGATCTGACCCCTGATCTTAGACTGAGATGGATCCAGCATCATATTTTTTAAGATTTCTGACCCTAGGCAGACGGAGAAGGCAGACAAGATGAAAGTGAAAATTTGGAAAGATGCGTGGTTCTGCTTTAAAGACTCTCTAATACATGCTCCATGTAATCACTTCAAATGAATAATCAACATGTGCTATAAATAGAATGTACTGTGGATGGTGTTGCAGTGGCCCAGGGCTGAAATAACTTGTGATACCAGGAAAGTTACTCGTAGAGGGAAGGTGGCAGCCACAACATGAACTCATCCTGTGTAGATAAACTAGCCAAGCTTCTTCTTACTCACTTATCCTGGGTCTCATGCAGCCTTTAGGGAACAGGCTCAGAGCAACCAGTTGGGAACCAGGAGTTCTGGCAACTTTGTGGTTGTACAACGTTGTCATTCTGGGGAGAAGACAGTGAGATGTGTAGGACACCTGGCCTCCCCATCTCACAAGGGTTAGTGAGTTCGAGGGGAAAATTTCTCTTTAACAGAGCCACATTAAATGCACCAATGGTTACTGACCCATTTCCATTGTCACCAAATTGGATCAGGAACAAGACTGATGCTGCCAAGTGTTGGCAAGGACATGCAGTTTGGACTGTCTGGATAGGTCAGCTGCCAAGAATTGAACTGGTGAAGAAGTGATCAGTATTCTTTATATACTCCACTGATGACCGGCACTTTGGGGCTAAAAAAGTCCAAGAAATCTACCTGTAAACCTAATTTGGGTAATGAAAGAAAGATCATATACCCCTGTAGTTAGTGGTCAGTTGGTCAGTCGATGTTAATTTGAAAAATATAATTGAATAGTGATTTTAAAAAAGAAGAATATTGATTTAGCTGGTGGGAGGTTTGCATGAAGGAGGGTAGGATGGTAAATTCTCCTGGATTTGGAATAGGATGACAAGGATTTTAGTCTGTTTCATGTTGGTATAAACTAATACTCAAGATTGAGTAATAGAAATTTGTTTGTCTCACTGTTCTGGAAGCTGCAAAATCTAAGACTGAGAAGTCACATCTGGTGGAGCCCTTCTTGTTACATCATAACATACCAGAAGGCATCATATGGACAGAGAGAGCAAGAGAGGGGCCAATTTTCTTCTGTCACCAATCTACTCTGTAGAAATCCATTCCTGAGGGCAGACCTTCGTACCTTAGTCATCTCTTCAACACCGCTGTGTGGAGGATTAAATTTCTAACAGATGAACCTTGGAGGACAGATTCAAATCACAGTAGCAAGTCAGGATATCATGTGCAAATCTGGACTCATGTCTTGCAGAGATAATTCAAATGCTATAAGGTTGAGGCACATGGGAAAGAGTAACCTCTGTGAATCTCTACTGTCTTGAGACTGAGTCTCAGTATGTTGCTTGTCTTGAATTTAAGGGCTGAAGTGTTCCTCTTCAATCTCGCCAGTAGCTGGGACTATACGTGTGTGCTACCTATAGGTTCTGAATCCCTTATCACACACCTCATTAAGAGAGTAGATGTATTTGACAGCATGGATCTGTGGGTGGGGAGTGAGGAGAACTTTTCATTTATTTACTCATTCATTCACCATATGCTTATAAAAAACATAATGCATATGAAATTCTGGCCTTAATACTGAAGATAGAACAGTAAATAGGATTTCCTGTTCTCTGAGAGCCACTGGTTCAGGGGGTAACCAGACATTGAAAATAGATATCTCAAGTGTGATGACAATAGGGGAGTCGCAAGGTGCCATGGGTTAATTTTTAATGCAATTCATTTTTATTAACTAGAAGTAAATTCAAACAGAAACTAAATATTGTCATGTACATACTGTAATTGCAACTTTGCGAATTAACTTTTAACAAGTACATATGAGTGATACACATAAATTAGTGCTTTCTCCAACAAAAACTCACTCTGGAAGCCCATGTTCATAGTTCAGTGATACTATTCTGATTACTGGTATGTGGTTCTTATTTTTCACTTGCACTAGAAGCTATATATTTTCTCCTAACTATTGTTTCAGTGTTTATCCTTTGGTGATAAGTCTGACTTCTTAAATTGCTATGAGTTGACCATGATCTGCTGCATGATCCTGGCAAGTTATGTAACATCTCTGGGAATATGATTTCCGAACAACAATATGAACTCTGCAATTTTATTCTGCTGTGACTGTTGTCAACCTGCTTGTGTTGGGGCTCACCTGTAGACTATTGTCTGGGAGGGGACATCTCAGTGGATCATAGATACCACTAATCTCTTCTAGCCCAAGAGATATGCCCATATGCTAGGCAACCGAGCCTGTACTAGCTAATCAAGGGAGTGACTGTCTGCCACCATGAGTTTTGCAGATAATTACAGGTACAGACTTTATCAGGTCTGAGGTTTGACTCATATTCTGTGTGTGATGCTCAGAATGACTCCTCCCAATGAATGCTGGGAATTGCCTAGACACAAAATAGGTGAGGCAACTACCTTCTGTGATGATCTTGAGCACAGAGCTATGTCATACCCCAGCCAGGACCCTGGTATAATGCAAGCTGAGATCCATTTTGCTTAGATACTCAGGACACCTGGACCATAGTAGGAACTGACATGCTAAGAACCTCAGGGAATTGCAATGGTCAGGCAACACTTATGTGATCTAATTGACTGGGTCAACCACAAAAGGCTACAGAATGTTCAGTGTGGTGGTAGGAGAAGGCATGGAGTTCACCTGCTGCTGTCTCTGTGCACAGATGAGGTTAAGAGTCATCTCTGAGATTGCATGGTTCATCAGCAGCTCGCTGCTTTGGACCCAAGTTCCCCTGAGTCAGTGATCTTGGCAATTTTCTCTCCATCATTGTTCCTCAAACCTTCTGTTCAGATGCTTAAATATTTTCCAAATGCATTCAATGCAGAATTTTCAGTGGTGACCTGTGGATTATACCTAATATACCTAGCAGATTTTAGTCACTTAAAATAAAAATTGAGATAGTATTTTAAAAATCAAGAGATACTTTCATAAAAATAAAAAGAAATCTAGCTTCTTTTAAAAATATAGATAAATCTGGAACACCATCAGGAATAAGTTTTCATGCTCAAGTTTCCAAATTTTCATACTACCACAATTGTTTCTGTCCACTCAGGAGAGTGAGACTTGATTATTCTGTGAAAATTGTTGCTACTACCTAAAGGTATATTTTAGTACCCTTCCTTCAGCTTCTACCACACCCTCAATCCACCTGTGTTTAACCTAAGTGACACTTATGTCCCACCTCCTGCAGGTACCCAAGCCTACTTGTCAACATCCACACCCCTGTTACTGGTCCTCTCCTTCTGTCCTTTAAAGACACTCACCTTCCCATCTGTTACGGTTTGGGTCTGGATGTTCTCCCACAAAGCTTCAGGTAGCCATTGCGTTTTTTGGGAGGTGGTTGAATCTAGAGCAAGTGACTGATTCACAGTGCAATGCTGGGATTAAAGTTTTCAGAATTAAGCATGAGTGATTCCTGGATCACTCCACTGAGTGAATTTGCATTGCCCTAATCCCGGTGTGGTGGATTAACTAATGGTCAATTTGCAACATCCAGGTGAGCTCAGTCAGCATGGTTCTGGGTGTGGAAGGCCCACCTGAAGATTGTTGCCAACAACATAAAAAGAGAACTGGAAGGGAAGAGGGTGTGTTGTTGATTCTCCTGGAGAAGCTTGTCAGGCTGGTTCTCCTGATATGAACTCAGCTGTTTTCGCCAGAGGAGTCCTAACTGTCGCTGAGGATGGCTGTGGTCCTTTTTGAGGGAGCTCTTGTTCTTACCTTGAGGGTCGCTTCCTTGCCCCAGTGCAGATTCTTCATCCTGCTTGCACAGATCCTTCATCCTGCTGATGCAGACTTTCTAG
>RJWT010004813.1:0-32398 GCA_004365215.1 Cuniculus paca
GTTCTGTAATTCCAGAAATTCCAGGAAAGGCAATGGAGATACCAATTTCATTTATGGAATTGTTAATATTATTGTTATTATTTTCAACCAATTTCCAAATTTCTGTATTTCTGGGAACCATTTTGAGAAGCAAAAAAGAGATCTACACACTAGACACAAAAGCAAGGTTGTAATTTAATATGGTCAAGGATTGAAGGGTGGAAAACAAAGGAAAGACTATTTTTTTAATTGTTGGAACTAGAATCAACTGTAAAATGTACAGCTTGTGAATTCTTAGGAAATGAATTGGGAAATGATTCATTTAGTGATAAACCTCTACAGATCTCAATGATTGTACATGTGATATATCTGCACTAGGGTCATCTTTGAGTGCAAATATGACACATTGGAAAATAGGAGCTAAATTGTCATGGAAAAAATATTGGACCCACCATATGTATTTCCTCGATAAAGTGCTTCTAACCACAGATTTTCTTCTACATAGGAGTGAAAGCAGTGGAGAGTGCATGTGTGATGGTCACCGAATATCACAGGGCTGTGTCCTAATTTAGCCCATCACACATTCTATTAGTATTCTATTGTAGTTGTGACAAATTGCCATAAACCTAGTGACCACTTATCACACCGTTTGGTAGTTTAAAAGTTCAGCAGAGGTCTCACTGGGTTAAAAATCAAAGTGTTGGTACAGCTGTGCACCTTCCTCTAGGGAAAAATCCATTTCCATTTCTTTTTCTGGGTTAGAGGCCTCCTGGCCTTTCTCTAGCTCATGGTCTTCTTCCTCCAACTTCAAAAACCAGGAAGGTGGCAGCCCCCTTCATGTCTCTCCACTGCCCACAACAAAAAAATCTGCTGTTAAAGACCCATGTGATTAGATTGGGAGCTCTCAGATAACCCAAGATAATCCCCTCATCTCAATATCCTTAATTTAATCACATTTATAAATTCTTTTTTGCCATGATGATAATGTATACATGGATTCCAGAGATTAGGACGTGGATTCCACTAGGGATCCATCTTTTCTTCTTTCCACAGGTAAAGTAGATATAATATTACTTAGATGACAAACATTTGAAATATGTCATTTTTTTCACAAATTAATGAAATAATGACTATTTAATGAATGTCAATTATGAATAGAGAAAGAAGTAGGGGAAAAAAGTACTTCTAGTTTAGGAATACGTGTTGTTATTATTAAAATAAGATTTTAAATGAGAACTACCTTGAAAGTAAGTGCTCAACCAAAGTGTGTTTATTTAAACTTCAAGAAAGTACAAGTTATCATAATTTGCTCTAATTTATGATTATGGTTCAGAAAAAAAATGTGTTGAAAATAAGCAAAGAAAAAAGACTTGAGGAATGGCTTTTGGATTCAGCACTTTTAGTCTGGTGAATAGTTAGCACTATTGGTTTAAGTTTCAGATCCCATAAGATAGAAAATATTGTGTAGATAGATATTCCGATTTAACTAAATCTTGACAATATGTTGATGGCACACTCCTATCACTTTCTAAAGGGCTCCTTTACTATCTGGGCTCTATTTTCTTTTTCTTTTTCATCCTTTCATTTTCTTCAATGCATAGAATAAAGTTTGGTGACAGCTTTTAGTTGTGAATGACTAATGAATTGTTCATCTGTAGATTGAATCTCCCTGGTGCAAGCGCTGTGTGAGTCTCTGTTCCTCCCTATTCAAAGATGACATCGTTGATTGTGGTGATATTACCCATGTTAGCAGATTCAGCTGAAAAGACAAGTGTGAGACCAGCATTCCTAACACTCCATGCCTTAAACTATGTCCTTTGTTTGCAGACACAATTAGCTGTTTGGCAGGCCTGTACTGACTGACTCTTGCTTTTGGTGCAGCAGACATGACCAGCTCACTCTAAATAAGTTACCCTGCTGTTTTTTCTGCAGTTGATCTATTAGTTATTTTTGCCTTAAAGAAGCCAGGCTTATAATATAGCTGTAGTTCTAGTCCCCGTTTTTACAAACCTTTGATGAATGAGTAATTCCAACTTTCCAGTTGGAGCTGAACATATAGACAATCCCAATAAACTGCTTCAGGAATTCCTCATAAAATCAAGCATCTAAGCTGTACAATAGTACAATAATTTGTACTAGATCATAGTCCAAAACTTAGGTCCCAGGAGCATACCCCCAGAGAAGAGGGATGAGCAAATAAATTATATGGGAATAAAATATAATTTAAAGGTAATAGTCTTCTCTCTATGAAAGAATCAGAATTTTAATTATTTTGAATGTTAAAGTTCGTGAGCAAGTTGAAATTAAATTTTTAGAATCCAAGTTTAGATCTTAAAATTTAAATTATAGCTATTTATTGAGCATTTATTAGGGCCCCAGTCCTAATATAACCACACTAAAAGTTAATTTATGCTTTGCACAACCCTAGCAGATATGTCCTACTATCATTTATAGTTGGAAATTGAGAAAAGTTGAGGTATCAAAAAGTTATCCTGCTTTATTTGGCTGTCCAGTAGTACTGGCATTCAACCCAAGGCAGTATGGCATGAAGCAAGCATCTTTAATCACTGTACTCTCTCATCTATCCTTTGTCTCCTATTTTGGATCATAGTTGGACATGAATCCATTATCTATACCTATACATGAATCCATTACCTAAACCCAGTAAGAGAAACACAGATTTACTGCCTAGAACAGTGCCTGGAAGAGAGAGTTTGAATCAATGAATGCATGAACTAAACCTATAATGTCATGGAACAAGTATTTGAAGGAGATCTGCAACTGCAGATCTTCCTAGAAAGAGATAACGGTAGTAATAGCCATAATTTATTGAGCAGTACTGTATGCTCAAAGCACTTCTACGAGGTCAGTATACCTTAAATAACATGATGGGGTACATATAACTCTCCTTCCTTTACAAATAAGGAAACCAATACTTGGAAAGATTACAAATTTGTCCAAGGTCTTTCCAGTAGTAACTAACAGATTCATGCATAAATCCAGGTCTCTGGTTCTATGGGCCAAAGGTTTGACCTATTCTTTACAGGCTTTAGTCCAACAGGATTCAGTCTTTTTCAGATAAGTATCAGGGAGAGTTATAAGAATGAATCCAAAGTTTGGTATTTATCATAGTCCTTTCAGGCTGCTGTTACAAAATATCATAAACTAGGTAGTGTATAAACAAGAGAAATTTATTTCTCACAGTCCTGAGGCTACGAAGTCCAAGATCTAGGCTCCAGCAGAATCAGTGTCTGGTATCAGAAACAGCAATCTTGGGGCTCATTTCACAGCTCATAGTTGATGCTTTCTAGCTGTGTCTTCACATATTGCAAGGACAAAGTAGCTCTCTAGAGGCTCTTTCATAAGGTCACTAATCCAATTATTTAATGATTCCCTAAAAAGTCATCCTGTGTTTGGTGATATAGATTTTCAACACATGAATTTCCAGGGGCACAAACATCCAAACCTTCTAGTTTAGACAACTGTCTCAGGTGATTCTGGAGGTCTAGGAATATAATAAAAGTTCCACACCTAAAGGACAGACAGACAGAGGACAACTGGGCATACTCCTTTCTGGACCAGCAAAAGCCAATGCCAAGGACATGCGGGATGTATGGGTCTGATGACCAACACATCAGAGCAGACAAAACAGTACTTAAGATAAGATGAACAACAAGGATACATTCTGAACAGATCCCACTGGCATGAGAATAGAGCTTTCTGAGTGTGCATCCATGCTTGAAGTCAGGTCAGACCTTGGAGAGCAAGAAGTTAAGCCCCACTATGACAGTCTGTGCAGACCTACAGAGTGTACAGAAGAGACTGGAAAACTGAGAATCAGGAGCCACATGAACATCCTTAGTGTAAACTCTCCCCGGTCTCCAACTTTACTCAAGTCCCATAATTTATATCATCTACCTTTTTCCACATGCAAAGACAATACTTCTGTCTCTCTTTTTACAATGCTATTATATTTATTCTTGGTGTTAACATATTTTCCATGTGGCCCATATAATATACTGAATCTTGAGCCAGACAAAATGACAATATCTGAGTTTTTAAGATTGGTAAGACTGAGGGCTTTGACTCTGAGTTTATTTTGCTCTGTGATAATATCTTCTGGAGCAGCAAAAAGGAAGCACCACACATACCCAAACTCAAGAATTCACCTAAATGTATTTCTGCACACCTCTGCCAGTTCCACTGCAAGTTCCAGGGTTTCAGGGACCTGTATAAATTGTAGGGCCCAAAAACTCTCTATACAACAGAACCCTCTGAAGGTGTCCTGAATTTTGTACTGTTCGGCTGGTAGTGACAAGCACGTTATCACTGAAATCCACTGTGCAAACATATAGGTTGTTTTTTCTACAGTTACCTTTACCAAACACTCCATTGTCCCACTATACCACCAGGTACCCTTCCAGCAGTAGGATTGGCCTTGGCTTTATTGAAGCTATAAGAAAGAATCTTATACATGAAACTATTTATATATTTTTGGGAAAAATAATTGTGTGGATAGCGCAGACTTCCATACACTTTGTCTCTGTTTAACAGTCAGGTAAATGGAGGCACTACATAGAATGGGTTAGCTGAGGTACAATATCCAGCTCAAGATAAAGAAAGCATTGGCAGAAATTACTGGAAAGGAAATCTAAGGAAAACTCATTCATTCTTTGGACTTTCACTACACTCTTTTCCACAACTATATTTTCTTTGAGAACAATGTACTAATGGCATACCTACTGAGAAAATGGTGTGTCAGAAAGGTAAATTATAGTTTGTGTTATTGGGTGGATAATAATTGGACATTACTGAAACAATGTTCAAGCAATATAATGCAATGAAGACTCAGATTTAGATTTTGTTTTGAATAGTCTTTTTGAGAAACTATTATTTTGATTAATGGATCAAGTAAGGCTTTATAAACAAGCTTCTTTATAATAATGTGACATGTGCTTCTAGGTACACATGTGTGGCATTCTGGGTATTTCTCTTTTGGTGGCCACCTGAAAGAGTAGCTCCTTAGAAAATGTTATTAGAGTGGTGTTTTTCAACCTATCAGAGAAGTTGGCTAAAATATACTATTATTTTTGTTAATTTTTAAAATTTTTCTTGGTACATGTTTGTAGCACACAATGATTACATTCATCATGTGGAGTTGATACATGTGCATCACACTTTTTTTTTTTAATACTAGGAATTGAACTCATGACCTTGCATTTGCCAGACGGGTGCTGTGCCACTGAGCTATCTCCCCAGTCTATAACACATCTTAATTCTTTTTACTTTTTCTTCCCCTTCCCTCTCTTCTGATCCATCCATCCTTGGTCCTCTTCCCATGTGAAAAAACGTTTATCTCCCTGGTTTTTTTTAGTATGTCTTTTATTTTGCTCTTTAAATTATTTATATTTTAGCTTTCTCACATAAGAAACTGCAATAGCTGTGTGTCTGATTTATTTCAGTTAACATTATTGTCTCAGGTGCATCCAGTTTTCCACAAATGACTCAAATTTATCCTTCTTTATGACAAATTAGTACTTCATTGTATATAAATACCACACTTCATCCATTCATTTGTTGATAGACATACATGTCGCTTCCAAGATTTAGCTATTGAGTAGTGATGCTATAAATATGGAATAATTTTTCTTTTAGTAGAAAAACTGAGGAATTATTGATTTGACTGAAGAAATTCATCTTTGTGGACATCTTTAGTGAGATTATATTAGAGAGATTCCTAGCAAAATGTGATTAATCAAATAACACTTTTATGGACATGTCCAAATAAACCAGTGGTAGCCAAAATAATAAAAAGAAAAAAAGTCACATAGTTTATTTTGAGAATTCAATATTATTGAACATGAGAAACAACATATAGCTGTGCCTCAAATTCTTTTACTGGTGGTAGTTCCATAAAATCCAGTTATCTATCATTTAATCTCATCTCTACATGCTCTTTAAAGAAAATCTGGCAACATATAAAGCTTCCTTCTAACATTTTATTTGAAAAACTTTTGACTTTATGTAGTTAAATATTACTTATACCCACATAGGTCACTTCACAATGCTGCAGTTGCTTAATGTGAGTTCACATCTACTGTCTCCTTTAAAAAATCATCAGTAAAAGATAAAGGAGCTATGACTACTTATCTAATCATACACATACCCACAAAAAGAGTATACTTGGTGCTATGAGAGGGTCATTATTAACTTTAGTAACTTATCTATAACTTTAATTTAGCAGTGCCATGACTGTTATAATAAAGAGACTATTTAACTTACATAGAAGGTGACAAAAACAAATAAGTTAACCACATCGGTGTATTTTTACTCTAGGGGAGGTATAAGTAATTAATAGAGCCACTGGCTCGGTTGCACTAAATTAGTCATCAGAAGAAAGCAAATTAAAAGCACATTATACATATCTATGTGATCAAAATTTTAAAAGTAAAAAAAAAATTCATGAAAATAGTGAACAACTAGAACTCTGTATTGCTACTGGGAATGTAAAATTGTACAATCATTTTGGAAAAGTATTAGGCAGATTCTTAAGAATTAAACAGACTACTAACTACTGATTCAAAAATTTTACTCCTAGTTATACACCCAAGAGCAATAAAAACATTTGTCAGTGAAAAGTGTGCAGAAGAATCTACAAACTTTAATCATAACACCCCAAAAGTTAAAAAGAAATCAAATATTCATTAAAATGAAAGTTGGTCAACAAATCACACAGTGGAATACAACTCAGCATTTTAAAAGAATAAATGATGGCTACTCACAAAAACATGGATGAATCCTTGAAATTTTTCTTTAGCAAAAGTTTTCAAACATAAGAGTGTGTAGTGCATGAGTCCATCTATGTAAAGTTCAACAACAAGTAAAATTAATCTATTATGGTTGAAATCAGAATAGTGGCTACATAGATGGAGAAGGAGATTGATTATACACTGACAATATACATTTGTCAAAACTGATTAAGTTGTATACATAAGATTTGTGCATTTCATTGTATGAATTTTATCTCAAATTTATTTCAACTAAACAAAGGGATCTGATAGAAAGACCTTTTATGGCATGTTTCGGTATAGATTGTTATGTTTTAATCCTAAATCCATTAGTCAGTTCATTCAATGTTTAGTGACTCTTCTTTATTCCAATAACTCTAATATTGACATAGAGTCCAACTGCTTAGGCTTAACTCAAAATGTTGAAAAACACAATTTAGATCTGTGAACCTGCTTGTGGAGTTTTGTGTTGTGAACACCAAGTTCTGAAATACATGGCTGGTGTCTCTGGTCACTGAAACATGAGTCTGAATATCAGAGCCAGTGGATAAAACATAGAGTGTGTGTTGTTTTATTTACCTTTAAGCATTAGAGTAGGAGTGGAGAAAATATTGTTGACTATTAAAACCCTCAGCAGCTTTTTCATGCAACCTTTCTGGATTCTTCCAGAGATAATTTCGTTCTTCAGTTTTCTAGAGTAAATTGTGCCTCTTTGTTGTGCCTTGTATTTTAATTGTGCTCATATCTTATTACCCCTCCTCATCAGTACATCTAATAAGTTAAAAACTACTTACTCATTTCTGTTGCCTGTAGCACCTACTTAGTGAAGTTTTTAAATATTTGATGAATTGGATTTTATTAGACTGGATAGAATAATGTGGATAATGGAGCCATAGGTCAGACAATATTAACAGGGATTTGAGAAATTGATTCATTTGTGACTTCATATAATGTACAGTTTTGAATATTTACCATGTGCAAGACACTAAACTGAGAAAAAAATCAAAGACAAGTAAGACAGAGTTCTTGCTTGAAAGAATCTCTTTGACAGAGTAAAGACAAAGTGTACAATTGGAACATAATAAAAAGTCATGTGAAGAAAAAGAGGGAGCAACATATTCTTAGGAAAATTTAAAAAAGAGGAATATGCTTGCCTCTTCACTCTCTAATTAGAGAGCTCACTTTCTATTGGAATGAAATTAATTCCTGTTCAGTGTTCACATGTTGGAAAAAGCTAAAATAAATACAAATCATACTTTTAGGAATTTCCTTGTCAGTGAAGAGTTAAGATGAAAGCCTTTCTCAGGGAAGAATATCAATATTCCTTCTAGGAATCAAGTGTGGGTGAGTGGGAAGAGATGCCAAAATTTACAACAGTCTGTTTCCTTCTTCCTAACAACAGACAGCACCAACCTTGAGGAACACTAGTTTCTAATTTCATCTTTCCCCATAACCAGGTCGGTGACTTGGTCTACTCCCCTAGTCCATCTGTAGTATATCTTTTACATCCATAAAATCAGAAAATAGAATAGAATCATTTTCAAGACGACCTCCAACTCTAAAACTATCATAATTCCATTTTCCATGATCCTAATTACTCTTGGTAAGATCCTTTAATACAATTCTGATGATTAGAATAAGATTGCTGAGTTTTGCAGACTTTGTTGACCCACTCCTGACTTCATTGTTTATATTTTCTATAATATCAGGGTTAAATAGTTTTTGCTAAAATTAAATGACTTTTATATTTAAGAATATTTACTTTTCTCTTAAGCAACAATATCCACAAAAGCATAAATATTTAAATATTACTTCTGCTTATCTAAAAGATTAAAATAAATATATAACCATTAAATCTGTCCTGAGTTTCGTATTATATACATAGTACTTACCTATAATATACATACATATACATATTATATTTTAAGAAACACTACTCTACTGTATTAAGTAAGAAAGCCTTATTCATTGTCTCTGCCAGTTGATTAGAGAGGTCAATCATAAATGTTGTAAGAATAAGTTAACCTATACACACTAGTAGCTATAAAGATTTTTTTAAATATATGCTACACTCAACTAGAATCTTCTAAAATCCTAAGGTTCAGCTTTTAAGTGGGTTTGTGCATTACCTGGAAAACAATTTGCAAAACAGATTTTTAAAGTTCAGAGTAAATTGAAGAAAAGGCTACATTACATTTGAACCTTAATAAATACTTAATAACCCATAAGACAAATAGCCATGAATTACTAGAATGATTTCAAGAACTGTGCTTCTGCTTTGAGTCAACCTGCTCTCTTATTTTTGCTCATTATAAAACAGGAGTCATAATATTGCAAAGTTTATTAGCATCATTGATTTGTGTTTTTTATAAAGTAAGACATTTGAATAATATGGAAGCAGGGCCATTAGGAAAATCTGCTTCCTTTCTCTTCTTTTTCTTCTCTATTTAGTCTCATCTGCCTGTGATAGCTTTTAAATGTCTTTTTCATAAAGAAGGAAAAACAGAAAGGTTACCCTAACTCTGTCCTTTCTTATAAGGGTTGTTTACTTCTACAGTGTGCATGTGTGTGTGTGTGTGTGTGTGTGTGTGTGTGTGTTGTGTACATGTGCATGTGTGTGTATACAAGCTTAGGTCCTCAGGTGGAACCGTGGTTCCTGTGCTTTCGTCCTCGAAGCTGTTTTTCTGGAAGGGAATGGAGGCAGCTGTGTTTACAGCTCAAGTCTTGGCATACATTTACTAGAATCTATTATTCATATCATTCAGTATCAGGGAGAGATCTCAGGCCACCTGTCTATCTGACAAATTCACCCTTTTGTGAGCTTTCTGTTCATAGCAAATTATGTTCACATTGATGAATTGAGTTTTTATGAGCATTGCTAACTAACATTCTCACAGAAGGCCAGGGGCAAGAGCCTGCAAGTGTTTCTGGTCTACAAGTAAATGATAAAAAAAAAGAGAAAAAGAAAAAAATGGTAGTGTTTAAAGACAATTTGCCATGAAGGGATAGTTAAATCATTTGGCAATGCCTTAATATTTATAATTCCAAGACTTTCCATAAATTATTGCAAATACTCTGCTTATAACAAACAGAAACATGGAAAAATCCATACATTACTTTTCTTTGTAGCACAGAATATCCTTGAAAAATCATGCAACATGTTTACAGGTGACCATTCACCAGGGTGAGACGTGGCACAGTCGAGGATGCCCGACACTAATAAATCTAGCAATTTTATACTATATCACAGAAAACTTTCAGCAATTATAGCCTAAACCCCAGCTTGGTATTTCCATAGATACAAAATGGATTTTTTTTAATCTCTAGAAACTCTATCCTTGTTATGAAGCTAAGCCATGTGGCATGCGTTAAATAAATGAGAGCAATCTTTCACAAAAGACTAACAATTCCTTCTGAATGGTGGGTGGGGAAGTACCGATGTTCATGATAGAAATAAAGATTTTTTTTCTCAGTTTGCATGTAGAACTGGTTCTTTTCTCAGCCTTCTATGCCCCTTGAATTTACTCTGACTTTTATTCTGCATTTCATTTAAAGCAGCTGAAAAAGAGGAGGGGATTTCACAAGAAAGATGCATTCTTGTTTTAATGTACTTGCATCTCAAAGCTCTATTTTAAAATCTACTTAAAATGATAAACCTGCTTGGGTGATACATCTATTAGTCAACATGTATTTTTTAAAAAGCAACAAGACAAAAATTTTATAAAGGGAAGCAGTGAAGAATACTATCAATGAAAAATCCACCTTTCTCAGTTCACTCCAGAACTGTGATCCTACTCTCCCAAAAGTCACATTATTACCTCGGTAAGGTACAATCTTATTCTCTTAAGTTACAGTGAAAGTCAGTGAGAAATTCTAAACCTCTTCACAGTATCCTCCCAAATGTGTCAGACACATCACCTTTCAGTGCAAAGACGCCATAACACAAAGAACACTTTGGCATTATCCCCTGAAAATACACACCTTTCGGAGGAGCAAATGGGAAGTGTAGTCTGTTAAACACCATATGTGAGGGAGCTGTACCGGGCTCATTTCTCCCTCCAAACTCCACAAGCTGCTACCTAATTGTGGGGCGTGGAGTGGGGAGATCATTGTCAGCTGACAGGCTAACTGGTCCCAATGTCAGTCAGTGTATTGACCACTCAAGTATACAGTGCTCAATACAATGCTATGGCTTTAGCAACCTCTAAGAAATGGGATGCCTACATCTCTATGTTAGTTTAGTAACATATGTGAAACTTTTACAGATTTTCCAGTGGCTGTCATTGCCTTCAGATTTATCAGTAAAATGAGGAGACTGGCTTTGTAGTGTTTAACATATAAAGAGATGAAAGTGATTCTTTAAAATGTTTTTTCTGAACTTTCCCTTCCAGTCCCAAAATTATTATCGATGTATGCTTCTGTTTTATTGGAAAAATAAATTTTGTCAGCGTCATGTCAATGAAATGCCGCATCACAAATTGGATTGGAATTTTCTGGGGGAGACATGGTGCCTAGTCCTACTAGAGTCTCTGTAATAGTTCAGTTCTCAAAGAGTCCATCCTTTTATTCAACCATATGTTCCTATTTTAGTTCAGAAAATATGATAAATGCAGCTGTAAAGCAACAAGACCAATTTACCTGCAACAATTTTTCACTTCAAGATTATGGAAATTAACACGGGAGATGGCGAATGAGGGTTTTCGTCTCTAAGTAAGCAATTTGAGATAAAGAGTGCATTCTTTGGTGGTGAAGACAGGGCAGGCAGCACTCGGCAGCTTGGTGCCATATTCATAGTGTCAAGCAGCTGAAGGACCACCATTTTGCTCCCGGGAGCTGCTGCAGCATTTTAAGCATTGCTAGAAGGCTGAAAGTTGGCTGCAGCTGGGAAAGCATTGTTCTTTTTTTAACCCATGTGATAGGTATCTTCAACAGTGTCAAACAAATTTGTAGAGCTGGTGATTAGTTGCCCAAAGAGCATAATGTATGCATTATTAATTAAAGAAGGTAAGTTTGGCTAATTGTCATTTCTATACAGTAGCAGTGCACTAAGATACATTTTAACAATCTATAAATAATTGATAATTTTTTTTCTTTCATCTTCCTTCCTAGTTTGCATAAAACTAATGACTTGGTAAATGTTACTCACTTCAAAATATTCTACCGCTTCTATGAAAATTAAACTAACACTGTAACCTTAGCAAATAAGGATTTTTTTCTTTTATTGCAGGTTAAAAAAAAGATAGGAAATATAACACTTGTAACAAAAATGTGATTCTGTGAAATCCAAGTGAGAATCATAAATAATATAAAATCAGCATTAAGAGTGTGACTTAAGAAATAGAATCAACTTTACAAATAGGAAGATTCAAAAACATGATTTTTATATATGTATATATGTATATATATGTGTGTGTGTGTATATATATATATAAATGCATGTGTTCATGTGTATGTATGTATTTATATGTTTTTACACTTAATCCCAGAAGCTTTGCTTGTTCACCTTCCAAAGCTGAAAATGTGACTAAAAGGTTTACTCCAAGATATCTTCCCTCTCTGGTGGTGCTGTTTCAGTATTTATCAACATCTGTGTGAATCATTCCTTAAATCTGATTAGCAGAGGACATAACATTTTTTCAATTGAAGTGTTTGAGTACAGTTTCTATATACTTTGTTTGATTGTAACACCTAGCTGGATCCTTTATAAGAAGAGATATACTTCAGCCAAAGTACCTGCTCCTCCTTTTTTAAAGAAATTCTCTGTTATTTTTACAAATCAACAATCTGCCAGTCTTTTGTAACAGCACAAGAGCTTACTCTCTAATTTTCAATGCAACTGAATACATTCCCGAAGTTATTGATGGCACTATAATTTTACGTTTATTTTGTTTGGAATACGTTGTGGTTTAAAAAAAAAAAGATTTTTAAGAAGACCCACAAACAAAAGTATTGCCTAAGTGACATATTGTTATTTAAGCCTTCGTCTAGTCTTGCATATGCTTCATTATGATAAAAAACAGGTTGTAAGGACTGATTCTGTGACCTTTTTTTCTCATTTTAACCCTACTGATATGTCACCCATGGCAACCTTAAACTGATTTTAATAGAGTCGATCCTATTATTCATTTAAATTGAGGTGCAAGAGCACTTAGACCAGGGAAATTTGCATTCAGCAAATGGGGATTTGATGAGCAAAAATGATAAGATATATGTTGTATAACATGGCCTATTTTGCTAGCAAATAAACTGCTCTTGAAATTGATAAACTTCAGAATATTTTATCCTCAAATGTTTATACATAAATGATTAAAATGCATTAGCAATTCTGCTTTTGAAAAAAACATATTGGGAAAACAACACAGTTGTGTTGCTTAAATTTGTAATTAACAAATTTATTACTAATTCTGTTCAGTTCTTTAATATGCTGCATTCCTGAAGAAGAACATTAATACACAATGGCAGAAAGAAGCTAATTTTAAGACTTTGGAGAAATGAATGTCTTTTAATGCTGTGTGTTTCTCTTATCTACATGCCACATTATTGTAATAAGTACATTCAGGAATAATTTCTTTTCAAATATTTTTACAAATCTTGCTCTTATTTGCATGCAAGTAAGTTGTCAGCTTAAATCTTTGAAATGCAAAATATATCTCATTTCTATATTTCATCAAGGAGCCTTTCATGTTTAATAAATTACAACTTAGATCCTCCAAGACTTTGTTTTTCATTAACTAAAAGCAAAAGGATACATTTAAAATCTTAATCACAACCTGCAAGGGTATTTGCATGTTGCTGATATTTGTCTTGATGGGACTTTTAATATTTGCAAACTAATCAGGGTAGCAAGGTTATACTAATAATTTCTGAAGACAAAAAAAACTTTCTGTATTATTTTCTTTATTATAGTCAAGCAGAAAACTTAAAAAAAACTTTCAGTGTCTTAGCGTCAAAAACCTCCGTGCTTTTTTTATACATAGTCTTCTCCTAAAGATTTTAATTGAAGAAATTGCCACATCTCAAAAACACTATTGAAAAATATATAGAAAAAAAGTCACATCTGGGCTCAGATTAGTCTTTTATTAATGTTTTATCAGCATATACTGGACAAAACCATTAACGACCCAAAACAGGCAAAGTAAATTACCCACTCCCTCTTATTACCCAACACCCACCTCCTGATATGGCATAGACAGGTGAATCCAGGAGAAATCAAAGGATAGCCTTAGCTTTTTTGGTTTGACCTAGTTTAATCAATAGACGTGGTTGCTTCTGCTACTTGTCGGGTTTAGTTATTATTTTTATTTTGCCCAAATATCTCTGCTGATCTTGCAGAAAGTCTTCTGGGTTCTAAAATAGGATGGATCATCTCATCTCAGCAGAGACAAAAAAAAAATCTTGACAGCACAATATTCTTATTGGGGGGTCCCATGGGCCACAGCAATACAATGTCATAGAAGAGGTAAACTTCTGCTGAACTTGCTGCCCTGAGACCTTCAGTTAATCTTTCACTGGAGAATGGGAGATCAAAAAACCCCCGAGCAGTTTCAAAAATATGCGGCTAATGTCATGCAGTTAAACTGATGTAGCATGCATGTTGTTTTGCAAGCTAACAGGTTAAATATGGCTTTGCTTTAAGATTCCCATCAAATTTCATTTTTATAGAGAAATCTCTGAAAGCAGAAGGGGTTGAGGGAGGGTGAGGTAAAAAGAAATAAATCATTGTAGTCTCAGGAACAGTAATCCTTGTTGAGGATTTTGGCTGATTGATATAAATAACATCGTCCCCGCCATCTGTCCGAAGAGGGACCTTTCCAGTCAGTGTTAAGCTGCAACGGCAGAATAATTAATGAATGGTGTCCTTTGTGCTGGTAATAAAGACAAGACAAATTATGTTATAATCCAACTGCTGCTCATTTGTCACAGCCAAATAAAATGTCAAATAAAAGTGAGGGGGGCACTGTGTTTGTTTAATGGACTGCAAGCTACCTGTTTCGATTGTTGTCAGACAACTAGAGTGTAAGTTTTGAGTGCCACAGGAAAGAAAAACCTCCCCGCCAAAGTCGCAATTCCTCAGGAGTGGGGTGGGAACGTAGGGAGACACGGGGGAGGCCTGGCAGATAAACACTGAAGTAAGTTTTAATTAGAGCACTGTAATACCACTCGCTCCTTTGAGTAAGTTGGTTGCGATTACTGTGCAAAAGCACTGACTGGAAAGTCCAAGTTCAAAACATAGTCGATCTATTTGCAAATCTGTAAGAATTTGGTAGGGCTCTCCTCTTGCATTTTCAGGATAGACACATTCATCCAGTTGCTAGGAAAGCCAAATAATGAAAACAAAGCTAGGATTTAGCAAGTTCCACTGGGAATTACCTATGATAGAGGGCAGGGCTGCACTTCCTCAGAACATGCTCCTGCTGTAAAAATTCACAAACCTGGCATTCATACAGGCATCTGTCGCTTGCTCTAATGCCAGTTCATAGTATACATACAAACATCTGCTTCCGTGCACAAAGGGATACAGAGCGCTTGACAGGTCTGTGTTAGCAGGGTTCGCAATGCCAGTTCTTTATGCAAAAACCCTAATGCTTCCCGTCAAGCCATTAGAAGTGATACAATCAGCCCAGGCCCCATTAAGCCATCAGTGTCCACCTGTGATAAAGATGGCCATTTGTTTTCTTAAAGCCCACTTAATGTCTGCTTAACTCAATTTGTCAGGAAATGTAGAACAATTTCCTCACAGCCTGAAATTTGGTAGTGGTTCAAAGTCAAAAGGCCAGGTCTAGTCCTATTCAAATGATATAATAAACAGTCTTCAAATCGAAATCTCCCTTGAGGAGCTGATGTTTACTTTTTTAAAAAAATTACGTTAGCTGGAAAAAAACATTTGCATCCTTTGTCGTTATTATTATTTTTTATTTCTGAAGTTCTGGAATATGTCTATCACTGAGAAGGTCCATTTGTTGATTATGCAAGAAAACAACTTTATTCTCTTTCTAAATTCAGCCAGATACTGGTTTTAGGAAGAACAGATGAGCCCTTGCAAAACACCTAGGCTATCCCAATGGCAATCGGTTTCAGCTGCCTTGAGGAATCCCATTGTAATATGCTCAAATTTATTTTCAGTCTAATTCTGTTTCAAACCTTTCTCATATTGCCTACGATTCTAATTATTTAGTAGGGGTTGACACTGCCTTTTTATATCCCTTCAGATAAAAAGTTAAAAACTGTTTTTGAAAAAAATTTTGGGAAAATGTTATTAATCAAATATAGAGGCTGACTTTGCCCCCTTCCCAAATCACTTCTAATTACATGGCCAATTGCAGATGCTTAAATATGTCTGTTCATCTGGAAGACAAAAAGACATCAGAATCTATTTCTATGATTAACCAACAGGGGGCTGCCTTAAGTATTCCAGATATACTGGCATTCTAACATTCCAAATCCATGGTCCATATAGAACACCAATTTTGACTAAAAATTTAACCAAAAACTTAACTACTGCTTCTCCAACAACTTCTACATTCAGAATATTTTACTTTGGTTCCTTGCTTAAAGTGGGAATTATTAATAGTAACCAGAGAATGATTTCTCAACTGATTGCGCATATAAAATTCACAGAAGAACTGAGGCAATTACCTGAATAATTTAATCAACACATATTAATTGAGCATCTAATATGTGCAGAGCAATAGAGGTGAAATTAAGTTTAGAGATATAAATTAGCTACACAACTACCTCTTTTCTCTACAAGTAAGAAGCAATTTAGTGGATAGATTTTTCAAAAGGGAAGAGAGATTAAAATGACTTTAAAGCTCAGGTAAGGGAATAAAATGTATGTTTTAATGTTTTAATACAAAATAAATAGCTTCCTATTGTTTTGACTTGGCAATATTGCTATGATGGCTTGCTCATGAACTAGTGTTTGTGCATACGGCTTCTTTGCCATTCTTCAGAATCTCAGTCCAATGGACAATAAAATTCCATAAGAAATTATTTGATTGTGGAAGAATATAAAACTGAAATATGTTTACACATACAGCATGGCAAGATTCCTAGTACTTCTTCAGGTACCAGAGGTCCAGTCCTATGACATTTTGATTCTATCTACAGAATTCTCCCTACGATTGCCCTTCATGCATATCTTCATCCATAGGAAGAAAATGGCAAATACAGACTTTGGTTTCCTGATTCTGGAATATAATCACTAAATAAAAGATTAATTGTAACACAAATACCCAGAGGACAGTCCTAGAGAAAAGGCATGATTTCCCTAGAAATTGCTTGAACTCTAAAAGTAGTTTTGTTTTTTGTGGTGTGGGCCCACCGGAAGGTTGTCCTCGTTAACAAGCAGGCTGAATTACTTTCATTACGAAACAACACATAACCATTATCAGAATGTAAAAGATATATTTTAATATGTAAAAAAATCATTCATATATCTACCATTCAAAGGTAACTTATCACAGTTAATATTTTGCTGTATTTCCTACCAGTCTCTGTAATTAATGCTTGGCAAAGCTGTAATTATGCAACTGTTCAAACTCACTTTAAATTGCTTTTTGTTTTTTTTTTTTTTTTTTTTTTTTTTGCGGTACTGGGGATTGAACTCACAACTTTGCGCTTGCCGGGCAGGCACTTAGACCGCTGAGCTAGATCCCCAGCCCTTAAATTGCTTTTTGTAGATTAAAAATAAGAAACATTTCTTGAAGTTAACTTGGAACTTAAAGAAAAGTAAAAGTCACTCTAAATTTCAGCATCATGTTTCAGAGATATTTCCTTTTGTCCTGTTTGTTTCAGATTTGTTTTTTAACATACTTAATTTAAAAACATGCATAATAGAGGAAAATTCATATACAATATCTATCACTGCCTGATGTTTTCAGTCTTTACTACCTTAACTGTCCTCCCACTCAATTTTTTCAATATAACTGTTATAGATACCAAACATGCTTATTAGGGATCCTTTGCAATAGAAGTAAACATTCTGCTGCTCCCTGCAGCTTTGATTTTTATGGACAAGGAAACGTGTATAGTGTCTGTCCAGCACAA
The DNA here is from genome assembly GCA_004365215.1 of Cuniculus paca. NCBI lineage: Eukaryota > Metazoa > Chordata > Mammalia > Rodentia > Cuniculidae > Cuniculus > Cuniculus paca. The sequence goes on from RJWT010004813.1 coordinate 17,817, forward strand.
CGTTCCAGTAACAGTGTTTACCAGCAAACTTGGGAGTGCATGGCAGCAGTCATTGTTTACAATAATTACCACACATCTTCAGAGGTTTCACCTGTACCATGAAGAGTGGATCACACAAAGCCATTTCCTGGTACCACAAGCAAAGTGGAAGCTAAAGAAAAGTAACCCAATGGGAACTTCTAAGTTTGGGATCTAAGCTAAGTAAGGGAGATTTAATTTTATTTATAATATCCAATGTATCTATGCCTGAGGTATAATTTTTTTTTTCCGTACTAAGGATTGAACCCAGGGCCTTCACACTGAGTTGTGTCCTCAGCCCTTAATATTTTTATTTTGACCTAGGGTCTAAGTTGCCCCCAGTGGGCACTCGAGGTATATATGTTGAGCCATCCTTTGGTAAACTTTTGCGAGCCTTTAGAAGGATGTAGATCTACATCCTTGCATAGATGAAAATGTCCTGTTGTCTTAGCATACAAAAGACAATTTTGAATGTGTACACAATCTGGGGGCCACAAAATTTTCCCTGTAAAGCCAGTATATTGCTTTGCTTTCTTTTAGGATTCAGTGAGAAAAGTTTTAGGAAAGCCTAAATGCTTATTTAGTCTTATTTATCTCTTAAGTATTTTAAAGGTACTGTTTTATCTGTATCATTCAAAAGTTTTGCCAAAATATATTAAGATAGTGTATCTACTCAATGATATTCTCTTAGCACCTCCCTGTCATTTTCAATATTAATATAGTTTTTTTCACTCACAGAAGTTTTCTTTAATTTTGGCCTTGATTATTTACTGCATTTGGCTTACCTTTATTTTTTCAAATGTTCTAGTTTCTTCTTTTTTTTTATTTTGAAAAAAATACAACCAAACAAAACAAAACAGAGTAGAGTCATTCACAACAAAACAATGAACATGGTACATGACTTCTAAACAGGGTAAAAAGCAATCGATTCTAGTTTCTTCTTGAGGTTACATATAAATTATATGTAATCTCAACCCTCTGATTTCCAACATATCTTCGTCCTCGCCACTGTTTAGGTCTCCATGTTATGGGGGAACTTTTCTAGCCTGTGATCCATATTACTGACATAATTTATGTGAAATTTAATTTGTTCTGCATTTTTAGTTTTCACCTGATTCCTCCTTAAATTATCTGTGTCCTTACCATCTTATCCTAGTATCTTTTCATATATCCTGTTCTCTTCTTTTGACTAGCAGGTCTTGTTAAATTCCTTGATGAATCAAATTCTATTAAATACGCTTAAATAATTGCCTATCTTGTGATCATTGTGACACTTCTGAACTTCTTTTTGGCATATTTCTGTTACCTGAAATAAATTTTTGGTTAGGTCGCATATTATTGAAAATTTTGTGATGTTTACTCATATGAAAAGGTAGCAATGTATCCCACATTCTATGCATGTTGTCTTTTACTTGTTCCTCCAGTTCTAGTATAAGCTCTGTCCTGAAGCTCTACCCAAATTGTTCATCACAGCTCTTACGTTATTTCTTAGTGTATTTATTCTCTTATAGCCCAATTTTCCTGACATTGAATTTTTTCCTACCCCTACTCATTTACTGTTTGGCATTTGAAAACTGCAGTACATACCATATTAGAATTCTAAGATTTTATGCCCAGCAGAAATCTGTGAGCCTCTGCTTCACCACTACGTTTACATGCAGGACAATTCCTATGGTGATATGTGCCATTATTGGGGTTTCCTTTTGCCTTCTTCCTGTCCACAGTTATTTTATGAAAATTGGTATCAGTCAGTTATCCAAAGTAAAAGGGAAATCTCCATCTGTGGTCAGAAAAGGAGGGGACTGGCAAGAAAAGGAGGAAGAAAGGCATTTACCCTTCACTAAACAGGGCTAACTGTGTAAGAAGAGAGCTTTGCCCCATTTGCAAAGCTGTTGGCATCAGCCTTGTGGCTTTGATTCTAAAACCAAAGAGTTGAAGAAAGACAAAGAGGTTTTTATCTGCTTAAGAAAGGCATCCTCTCTGGTTCAGTAATTCCCTAGCTCAGGTAGACTCACCCCGGCATTTTCCAATTATACCCTATGCCCCTTTCAGTAAATTGTTCTTAATTTTTCGTCACTACATTGACAGTTAGACCATGCTTAACTTAAAGAAGTCTAGTCTATTTTCTTTGGCTCCAAGTGTATTTAGTGACCACTTCAAGAAGGTGTTGCCTCGAAGTTGCAAATGCCATTTGAATCCAAAAGTTAAGATTTGTGTCTGCTCTTTTAGGGGGTGCCAGAGTGAAAGTTTTCTTTCAAATTCATCCTTGGGTGTGACCTCTGTCTGTGGCTTCTTATTTACATTTGCATCTTTACCTAGAAATTATGAGACCTGAGAGGGGGTATTTATTTTTAGTTCTGCCATTTGCAATGACCTTTGAGCTTCTAAGAAGATACCTAGAAGCTCAAAATGCAAATCAATCATTTAATCATACAGATAGATTTCAGGGTATTATTTTTCCCATCTTGGGGATTTATTTTTTTCACTATCTAAACCACACCTTGGTTCTTTACAAAAAGAATTTTGGATTTTACATGCTAGCAAAAAGCTTCTCTTGGCTTGACTTGCTGGTAAGGAGGTGTGCGAATGGCCTCAAGTTATACATTTGCAGAGGAAATACCATCCAGATGTCAAGTCAGCCTTTTCTTGGCAGACGACTAAGAACCTTACTGAAACTGAATCTGAAAGCTTTAACAAAAGAATTCTGAAAGCTCTTACCTTTAAAAGAACATTAATTAAAAGAAACACTCATATTCCCCATGTCAAAGTTTAACTACTATGCATCGGAGTTCACCACACAATTAGCACTTTCAACCGATTAGTAAATGGGATTCTAGCAAAAAATTTTGAGGTGAGAATAGGGGATGGACACATTCTGTTATCCAACCCCCTGCCCTTCATCCTGTAAAGGAAGAGAAAACAATGAAGCACACTTCAGTCATAATGAACAGGGCAGATTTTGTTTTCGGTGAGGTGTTTGCCATTACATAGTGCACATAATGTATGGCACTGTTAGGAGGAAAAAATTGGAGTCAAAGTGGCTGGAAAGTTAGGTCTGCTCTGTAGCACTGTGAGATTGTTGACATCTGCCGAGGTTGGAGCGCTCAGTAAGCAGGAAATGGGGTGTCACTCTGAGTGGTAGTTTACCATTATCCTGGCATCCTAATGAAGTGTCTGCAGTGCACAGAGCTTCTGGATGGCATCTTAACGCACGGCTAAGCAAAAGCACTTCTCTCCCTGTCACTGTCATCCATCTGCCTGCACCCTACTGTAGCCAATGGGATGGAACCATGCTACAATGTGCTATAAGCCATTTAGAGTTGCACATTGCATAATCAGTCCCATCAAATATGTTAAAAATGGCTATTATTGGTTATTTTCCTCAAACTCTGGCACCTGGAGTTTGATACATTAAAGTTAAACTTTCCCAAGTGCTGCATTTGCTATTAATTCTACTTTTCTTCCATATCTAAATGGGAATGAGTTGCATCCTCATTGTCTTAAGTCTTGTTAATGGATTGAAAGAGTTGCATGAATATTCATTAAAAACTTCACTCTACATCATACTTGGGAAATTCATCAATTTGTAATATAACAGAATGGTCATTTTCTTTAAGATAACCACTTTTTAAAAACAGGACAAATCTAATTGCAAATTGCTTGTTTTCATCTTAGAGCACACATTACTTAGTTTGCAGTGAGTTTCAGGTCTTTTAATAGATTTCTTTAAAGACACAGTGCATTTAACCAAGTAAATGCCTTTTAAACTAGAATTGTCAAGGCCAGATGATTAAATGTGGTGCTTTAGTATTACCTCCGATAAAATTCAAACGCTGTAGAGAGGAGGATGCCTGTTATTAGATGGCATAAATGGAACAGAGTGTGTGTAAAGCTCCTGAAACTTCTGGATAGGCTTTGCAAGCAAGGCTGCAAAGCAGCTGGGCTGTCCTGGTAAGAACTGAAGGGGCATGATAGCCACAAAGTTGAGGAGGAGGCATTTGTAATAGGCAAGGGCAACAGTAATCTGCTGAATTGGGGGTGGGGGCAGCAGGGAGGGTAGGGCTATATAAACAAAAGGGCATCACATAACTCGGTTGCATCAGGAATTTTTTCACAGACATTAAAACTATGGTAAACATAACAGCAGGGAGGCATGCACTGCCGCACAGTGGGAAGCGTAAAGCGTCTGCCCGAGCTGTGTGCCTGGCTCGAACCACTGCTAAAAGTCTCCGACTTTCATTAGCACTCAACATTTCACCCAGTTTCCCAGAAAAAGAGAAAATCCAAGCAGCAAAGCCCTTCACTAATTATTGTAAATGCTCCCAGGTTACAGTTTGGGGGTGGAGGGGGGTTGATGGCAAGATGGTGTTAAACTGGAACAAAAGAGTCATCCTAAAATAGAAAAGAATAAAGGGGGATGTTTGTTGCTTGTCTACTTGTTTGTTTAAAACCAGCATTGCCCTTTGTTTGATTGGTAAAGCAGTATGTTGAAATATCGGGCTACCATTTTACAGTGATGTTTTAGAACACTGAACCAAATTATCTGCAACTCTTTTGGAGCAATAAAAGTACAGGTTAATTTCACAAGTGGCTTCTATTCTGTTGGCCATCAATTTGTGCAGCATACCTCACAATGAGTCTCTGAAACATAAACTGTTTTTTTCTGGAGGAAACTTATAATAATACAAAAGTTAATGTGAAATCCACCGTAGCAAAGTAACGCACATTGCCACAGAATACTGCACCTCACGTTAAAGGTTTTCCTTCTTAAAGAATGGAGGCATTGGAGAAAAACATTAAGCTTTTCCAAAGGAAAAGATATCCACTATTGATGCCCATAAACATTTTTGATGATAGATTTTGGGGAAGGGGAATGATAGGTGTTTATTTTTGCTAAATCCAGAATCTGGTTTCTTCATTCATATGCCCCCAGCTGCTGTCAGCAATACAGCACATCAGTTTTCCTTCATGTGCGAATATTTCTCCAGAACTCATTTGCAAAAGAGTCGAAGCAATATTAAACACCACATCCAAACCTCTTTTAAACACACAAAGAAATGGGAAAACACATCAGAACTAGACCATTGAGAAAAATCCTCCTTTCAAATTTACTGTTTGTTTCACATGCTAGTATAAAATATCCCACAAAGTCCCGTTTGTGATCCATTTGAAACAATCTTGATTTGCTTAAATTGTCACATTCTTCTTGCACATTTCTTCCTAAATGCAAAAATGGCAAAGAATTCCTCTCCTTCATTATAAAAGTGCAGAATTTCTGACTTGTTTATTCCTAATGGAACACTTGAGAAAGAAGAAATATATAAATATCTCTTTCAGAAGATTAGTTGTCTCAATCTTTTTAAAAGAGAGGATTTGTTCATTTTTTCCCCATAGTAAACAACTTGGGCTTTTCATTGAAATTTTCCACTGGTAAATGAATGCATTTTAGTTTACTGACTTGATCCCTTGGTTCTAAAACATTAGACCTTTTAGTAATGTTATATTTTCCATACTACATACTAATATATGTCATTAGGACAATGATATGGAAAGAATCTAAGCATCTTTTTTAACCAAATCTGTTGGAAGAACTTTCTACTACATTGTAAATTACTAAATCTGAGTCTGAAAAAACTCACCATATAACAAAATAAAACTCTTGCTTCTCATGAGAATGTATTTCCAAGCTAAGAATTTCAGGCGAGAAATGTCATAAGTGTTTGAGTATTTCAAATCAAACACAAGAAATTTTGTATGAACCACTGGTGAGTATTTTATTGACAAAGTCAAGAGGAGAGAAAAGTCTGGCCACCAAGACAGAAAAGAAAGGAGTAATTAAAAAAAAAGGTAAACAGTTTGACAATTTTAATTTCTACAGTGATACTCAGCCCTTTTACAGAACGTTCAGGAAAGTCCTCTAACTATAAAGAAAGTGTGCCTATCTGTATACTCACCACACATGTGTTTCAAAAACCATATTAAACATGCTAATGAAAATGGCTGGTATTTTCAAGAAACTATAAAAATAAAGAGAGGGAGAGAAAAGCAAGCTGTGGCAAAAAACCTAGGCTCAGCAGCTTTCTGGGGGAAATGGTGGAATGTGACTATGTGATTTATAATGAGAAAAGGTATCTACAACATACAATTTTCTACCTAGCTGCAAATAATAATTCATAGTGATGTCCCTTCCAGATAAAAGACCTTTGCTATGTAGGACCCATGTGGTAAAATGATCATGATAAATGTCAGACCAGTGCAGGTAACGGCTTTACAAACCATTAAGATTAGCTGGGCTCTTTTTTCCGATGATAACAGTAACCATGCTGTGACTCTATGTGGTAATAATATCTCAGTCCTGATAAATGCCAGAGCCAGGCAGAGGTGTTTATCATTCCCAGTTCAGAAATGCTGACTAAAGTTACCACATGTTGCCTGCTTCTCTTCTTTTACGATAGTCTCACAATTTAAAAAAAAAAAAAGCTGAATCATAAAATTATTTTATAATCTGTTTCTTAAAAGATTTTGATGGTTAATTCATACCTCTCCACTGTTCTCAGTGTCACTGTGTGACCATGTCAAATGAACTGGCCAGATCATCTACCATATTAACCATTGTCTCCTCTTCAGAGACCTTTTGTTCAAAATGAATGGTTATGGATAAAATTTAATACACTTTCTTTTAAAATGTCATTTTTAACCTGAAAGGCAGGGAGAAATATTTATTCGTTCACATTTTTTTCTAATGTGAGCTAGATTTTGTTGTTTTCAAGTTTTTAAATTCCCTATAAATTAAATTTGCCCACCAATGGAAAGAGACAGAATATTAGACACTTTTATGAAAAATTTCAAACTTGAATAGTATTTGCATGCCTTCATTTCTTGGAAAAAAATGCAGGAAGATAGCAATTTAAATAGCTTCTTGAGCATTTGAAATGAATTACTAGTTTATGATAAGAAAGACGTCAAATGACTCAAAATGGTAAGAATTTTTTACTTAAAGAGCTTGTAAAACCAGATATACATGAGTAAATATAGTTTAAAAAGAACTTTCGCACAACTGAATTTCAAAGAAATAAACTGGTGAGCTGTATATCCTCAGCACTGACTTCCGCCTAAGAATGAATTAGTTGTCATTTGTAAATTACAGAAATGGGCTTAGAAACCATCACATCTACAAAATTAGGAAGAACAAGCAATTCTGGGAAGGACAGTAAGATTATGCTTTTCCTATGAAGGTTGCTGCTAGAGTATCACACATTGCTTTACTCTTCATTTTAGATAAACAGGAACATCATTGCAAACGCAAGATAGACATATGGTTTAAGGTGACTTTTAGTGAATGTTGTCATCCTAAAATTGATTGCATCAAAGTCACCCCCTTTATTAAAAATTACATAGAGCCTAAAACTTGAATACTTTCTCCAAACTTGCTCCCAGCGTGAGATTAATGCACCAGAGATCCCTAGAATAACACAGATGCAGTTATGTGCAAAAGAAAAAAGACGTTTTTACTTCCTTTGAATTTATTTGAGGTTGCCTAAATAAGTGAAGCACACAAATTTTTAAAACCTTCAGAAACCGACTAAGCAAGATTTTGTACTCATTGATTTATGAAATTCTAATTATTTTAAATTTTTATCTTGGTTATTATGAGTTAAAATTTCAGAAGCTTTTTCAGTTTAATGATTATCCTCAATGATCCCTTCAGTAAAAAGAAAAATGCAACTTCATTGATACCTATATTGTGAAATATCATATATTTAAACGTCTGTTATATTTTATCTGCCTTCAGAAAAATGACGAAGATAGAGACTAACTCTTCATCTTTCACAGGTTGCCCGTAGGCCTTAATGAATGTCATTTTCTTCTACCATGAATACACATCTATGTTTAATACTGTAAATTATCTAATATTTGTTTAATTTAGGTAAAGATAAATTTGCTCAATAGTTTTTAATTGTTCTTCTTTTACTTTTTATTTCAAAGAGAATATAACCAATCAAAATAAAACAGAATAAAGAAGCCGGGCGTGGTGGCTCACGCCTGTAATCCCAGCACTCGGGAGGCTAAGATAGGTGGATCATTGTGAGTTCCAGACCAGGCTGGGCTACAAAGTGAGCTCAAGGCCAGCCTGAATGGCATAGTGAAACCCTGTCTCAAAAACAGGGCTGGGGATCTAGCTCAGCCGTCTAAGCGCCTGCCCGGCAAGCGCAAGGTCGTGAGTTCAATCCCCGGTGCCGCAAAAAAATAAAAAATAAAACAGAATAAAGCCAGTCTAAACAAAATAGTGTAAGTGACACAGGGCCTCAAAACAGTATGAAATCAACAAAAATGGTTACCATAATGCCTCCTGTTGTCTTCAAAATAGTTGCCCATATCTTCAGACAGAGTAAAAGTCAGATAAAACAGAACAGAATAGAACTAATAAAAACAAAACAATGAATGCAATAAAGGACTTCAAAACAAGATAATAGTAAATCCAAATGGCCACCATAATGTATCTTGTTATCTTTGAAATAGCTGCTCATGCCATCAGATACAATAAAATCAAACAAAACAAAAGAGAATAAAACCCAACCCAACAAAATGGTGAAAATGTTATAGGACTTCAAAACAGGATGATAGGGAATTAACAATGGCTACCACCTTCAGAAGGAGATCCCCCATAGATGCTACATTGTGTATTGTTATCCTCCAAATAGATGATCAGACTATCAGGTTTACACCTGCAAAGTCAGTGAAACACTAAATATTACAAGCATTAAATTGGATTTTACCTCAATAGCTATCTTCGCCACCTGTGTTTCTCTGGATCAGCCAGTTGCTTACGGTGTGTGTGTGGAGGCAGGGGTTGGCTCTTCTTGTTTCCCAGCCCATGCACCAGAAGGACTTGACATCTGGCTGTCCCCTAGTAGCCAATGCATGGCACCAATTCACAGAGAGCGCTTGCTTTCATTGTTCTTTGCAGAGAGTAGGGTTAGACATGGAAAGAAACAAGACTGCTCTTTAGATGACCCCTAATGAAGTATCTAAAAACAACAGTGTATGCTCAGAGTGGCCTCTGCAAACAGTGCCCAAGTGGACCATGAGTTGATGCTTTGTTCATTTAAAGAGTCCAGGGATTATGGAAATGTATTGACCACAGGATTTTTGATGCTAATATTTATTGACTACAGAATTGTTCTGAAGTTATAAATTTTTCCTGAAAGGGATTATTTATTTGAAAAACAGTCAAAATGTTAACATGTCCTAAAGAAGAAACTTTCCCAAGTGCTACATAACAAGAGACTCTGATGTGGAATTGAAGCAATCAGGCTAATTGTCAGCTGGCCCTCAGCAGAGAAAGAGAAGTCCTATGTGAGTCACATGGACTCAGTTCCTGCGGGGTCTTTCCTGCAAATAACATATCTCTCTTCTCAAATTGAACTATTTGGACATAACTTATCAGTATCTTTAAAAACTTGCCAGGTGTCTGCAGACACAGAATGTGCCTTCCTGATTTTTTGGGGGGGGTACAGGGGGGTGGTGAGTGAAAGTAGTCAGAGACACAGAATCTCTCAAAATGACAAATTGCCAACTACAGATTAGTCTCATGGCCATGGTTATTCTTGTATATAACGTATTGACATTTCTATTTATGATATCCTTTATCTATTTATGAATTTAACCAAGTGTTCTTTGATAGCTGACAGCATTCTATTCATTTACAAATCTATTGCATACTGTGACCTGTTTCTGATTTTAAGAAAGGGTACTAAAGTGTAAATTTATGGCTCCGTGTGATTCTGGAAACAACCTTGAGCTATGAAGCAGTCACGTGTCAGAGCTGATAGAGATGACAAGTAAAAAGAAACATTTTAAAGTGAAAGGGAGTCACATTTAATGAGCACTTACTATAGGTGTGTTTATGTGCACTGAAACATTTAATTTTATAAAACTTTCATGAGATGTACTATTTTTCTGTATTTTTAAGGAAAGAACTGGAAGCATCAAGAGTTCACCTAACTTGCCCAAAGTCACATAGCGGAGCAAAAATTCTAACCAAGTTCATTCAGACTTCTTGATGCTATACCGCTTCTCTCATTTATAATGTCCATTTGAAATATGTGGAGATTTGCATTCATTTGTGAGATTCAAATATACCTCCAGTGGGTCTCTTCCCAAAGGAAATAGAAGCTGTTTAAAGGCATAAATCAAACAATTTTTGTCATACTTCAGATGATTCCTCAACCCCACATTTTGTAATTAAAAAGAATGGCTTCAAAGATTTGTATCTTATGGTTGGGTATACTAAAACAAATAAAATGTGCTCTGAAGATATTTATTCCTCCCATAAACAATGACTATCTCTAACTTCATTTTCAAATGACCATGATATAAAATGTGTAAACTGAATAAAAACAAAAGAATTGCTTTATTCTGAATCTAACACTTGAAGATAGTGACTACCAAGTTTTTCATACAAAAATGCATTAAACATTCCAGAAAAACTTAAGCAGAACAGCTGTGGTACTGATGACTTTCTTAAAACAAAAGGATGCAATTGTCCTTCAAGAATTGGAGCTAAATGAGATAGATAGTAATCCCCATCCACTGGTTACTGGGAGACCCTAGTCTTGTTTTCCTCTGGTGAACCTACATAACACAGCACAGACTGTTTTGAAAAATGATTTAATAAATGGCTATAAATAAGTTGAGAAAAATAAAGGCATAGATGATAATGCCAGAAATGTGTCCAGGGGTCAGCAGGTCCAAGGCTCTTCACTGAGCAGACTTCTTTCCAACATCATATAACTTTCTCATGTCTCTTCTCTAAAAGGCATTCAGCTGTAAATGCCCCATTTTAATAGAACCATTTCACACAGACAAATGCAAATGTAACTATCATAAACCATATTTTGAAAAATGTGCCCTCGAAACCATGAGTAAGGGAAAACTATAAAGCCACACTCTTATAACATTGAAAACTACTTCACATCATGTAGAAGATGTTACTTCTCTAAGTGACAGGAAATTGTTTTTGAAGAAGCTGATTTATGACACATTTGGTGTAGTTTGAGAAAATGGGGGTAGGTAGTGAGAAGAGGGAAAGAAACAGTTTATGAGCAGTGCTGGATGGTGAAAAGGAACCAGCACGAGAGAACTTAGTATGTACTGTGGGTTCTCAACTGAGAGATTGGAGAAACTATTTTGGATGTAGATGGGAACTACAATGGAAGTATTTTGTATCTAGAGTAGATACAAAAATAAGTCATAAAGAATGAGACTACGAATAAATTTAAATAAAAAAGAAAAATTATAGAGTTTATTATTTCTGGAAAGATTTTGTGTAAATCTCTTAGTCTATGATTTACCTAAGAGGCTCTTTAATTCTCCACATAGAAAAAAGTTCTTTTACCACTCCAATCATAGAGTTAAAAAGTCAGAGATATCGCAAAGTCTTCTCAGACTTTCAATGCTTCACAATAATGAGAAACCATATGCTGGAAGAGAAATATTAATAGAAAATGCTGTCTTTCAGATGCTCACTGAGTCAATTGAAGACAGTTGACACATCTTTAGTAAGCTGTGTATGATTCTTAGCTCATTAACTACTCCTGTATTATTTATGCTTCTTCCAATTCCTAATATGACACATCAATAAACCAGATCTGAAAAGGTGTCATTTCAATTTTAATGTATCCAGTTGTATTTTTAGATGTTCCCCCATTTAGAAGTGTTTGTGTTATTTCCTGATTTTACAAGCTATAGAAGATTTGAATGGGAAAACATAACTTTCCTATAATCTTCTAAAAAGATTTTGACCTGATTATGTTGTAAAAAACAAACAAAAAAAATTGTTCCTACATGTGCAGTTTTCTCCTCCAGAACTTCAGGATAACTTAGCCACCAATGCACATGTGTTGCTAGGTTTGTCTGATTCCTCAAATATGTGTGCAAGTAGAAAGAGAAACAAAAACATTTCTATAAGATATTCTTCATGTAGAGTGTTTCTCATAAGCAGACTAAGGAACTATTATATATTTTATAAAGGTTCTTAAATGTAACTGCTCACCAATCAGCTCATTGATTTCTCAGGCCATCATAAATTATTTAGGGAATTGTGTAATGTCAGGTTACCATCGTAATTGTGTTTTCAACAACTAACAACAACTCAAGCCGAAAATTAGCAACCACATTTTAATATTCACTGCACCCAGATAGTATAAGGACTAGAAATAAAAGGTGAACTAGACCCAGCATGAACCTCAAAAAAGGCAGGAGGGGAATTTATAGAGTATGTAGTTTTAATAATTGTTGTTCTAGGTACAATACATACTATTTTGTTTATTACATAAGATTAGTGTCATATATTATTCAAAGAGAACAAGAAATATGTTCAAGAACACATAGTTTATAAAGGTCATTACAGAATTCAAACTAAGGTCTTTCTACTTTAATCCATTCTCTTGTCTTCTATTCATTCACTAGCTCTTTTTTTCATTCATTGACTCCACTACCTCCCAGTATAAAAGCAGCTTAGCTTTATAGGAAAATTCCCTACTTAAGGGTAGAGAATTGCAGGTATTAAAGCAATGGAAAGATGATATGAAATGCTGTGTAACTAGAATGCTCTAAGTGTGATGAAACATAGCAGAAAAATTATCTATCTAGGAAAGCTCACAATTTTCTTTTCTGGTGGTTTAACAGACTTGATAATATTTTGATTGCTTCTCAGCACCATAGAAATGACCTTGAAATTCAAGTATGCTGCTATGCAATGCTCAACCTTTTTTCAATCCACTCTGACTAGATCATTTGTTCCCTAAAACTAAGGTTTGCTACATGTGGTCAATAAAATCACTCTCACTCACTGTCTGTCAAGCTTAATTTAGTCCTGCTACTTTAGAGACCTCAATGTCAACTGTTCTCTTTTGGGGGGATTCTAACATTAACCCAATTACTACTACAGTCAGTAACTTCAGTGAATTAGGAAGGTCTCCTTTTGCCCCCACCTCTCTTCTGTCTTCCACTATCCAGTGAATTCCTCTTTGTTTAAAGCAAATGATTCCCCAGGTTCTCAAGTAAAATACACTACTAGCATCGCATATCATGTCATATCATATCATATATATGTACAATACTGGTATTTGTATAATCATTGGTGTGTGACAGTACCTTTAGAAGATGAGGTTGTAAGGCCTTCAACCTTCCTAATGGCTCCATCCTGGATGTACAATACCAATTTCACTCTCCCCTCTCCTGACTTTTTAAGTTGTTTTTTTTTTTTTTTTTCTGAATTTCTGGTAGTCTTTAGTCCCCAACTAGTCCTGCTAAACATCACATTTTCTTATCATCATAGGCAATGAGCAGGCTTATTGCTGCTTAGCAAAAAAAGATCACATCTGGTGTAGACTATGATGTTGCAACTTTTTTTTTCTCTTTCTCTTTTCCCTTTGTTTCGTTCATTTGCAGTTGTCCAAGTCATATTATGTTGGAACTCTTCTAAGAATAACTGCAATTTTGAAAGCTTTGACTGTGGGAGGCATTATTTATAGACCTTTGTGGTTTTAAGAGGAAAAAGAAAAATCTTCCAAGCAGAATTCTACTAGGAAGACTGCCCTCACCCCACTTTAGCCACATACAATCTTCTGCAGGATATTTTCCTATGATTCCTTATAAAACGTTTCTTTTGAAAACACTGTATTAAAGAAACTCCCTGTTTTTAAACTAACTCTTTCTTACCCACTGTAGAAAGTTTATATACCTATTAACAGATTATGAATTGGGCTTTTAGAAGTACATCTTTTTAGGAACTGTGTTTGGCCTTAGTATCACAGACCCATCTTCAAAGGCTTTGGTACACAAGGAGTCATTTTCTGGTCACAGAAATCCAAGTCTCTTTGCAGCATAAATCAGAGATGCTCCTTCTAATAGTGTGTTCCACTTTTTGTAGCCTCAATTGTCAAGGTCATCTCATAGTACAACCATTCTACCAAATTCTAAGAAGCAAACAGGAGAAAAGATAAAAGGACTCAGGAGCTAAATTAGCTCCGTATATAACCTAACCAGAAGTCCTACCTAAAACAGATTAGTCAGACATAGTAATATGGCTACTCTAGCTGCAAAAGGGTCTGTATATTGCCATCTCCTTTACACAATGTGATTGTCTGTCCAAGGAGGACAACACTGGGTATTGGATGTACATCTTTCTTCCATATTATTTTCCTACATTTCATCTTTCCCAGCAGTCTCTTCTTTAGACTCTGGAGAAGCTCTGTGCTTGAAGTTAAACATAAAATACAGAAAGGAACAATACCCAAATCAGTGTGCATAAAAGTATTCAATCATAAGCCAGGTGTGGTGGCTCATGCCTGTAATCCCAGCACTTGGGAGGCTGAGACAGGAGGATTGTTGTGAGTTCGAGACCAGCCTGGGCTACAAAGTGAGCTCAAGTCCAGCCTGAAAGGCATAGTGAGACCCTGTCTCAAAAAGACAAAGGCCAGAGATCTAGCTCAGTGGCCTAAACGCCTGCCTTGCAAGCATAAGGTCATGAGTTCAATCCCCAGTGCCGCAAAAAAAAA
>RJWT010004814.1:0-17985 GCA_004365215.1 Cuniculus paca
TTGGAATAATAAGAATTGACTTTGTATTTCAAAACTTGATTACGTAGATGAATAGATCATTGCAGAGAACTTTAGTTGATCTTTAGAATATTATACTAGTGACCAGCAAGAACTCTAGTGAGGTGAAGGAAAGGATGAATCTCACCAGGGACCAGGACTTCCTTGGTCAGAAAGGTGGTTCGTAGGCCCCAGAGCCTCTGCATAGACAGTTGGAGGGAGTTCTTTGGGGGACAGTTTTGCTTCTTTAGTCCAAGTTTTCTCCAATTTTACTGTTCTTTGGTTCTTTTCTTTTAAGATTTTTTCATGGTAACTCTGGCAAGTTTGAAAACACTAATCAATTATTGTCTATAATGATAAAACATTTGTTTTTTAGGTAATAGCTGTTCTTTTTTCCTTTTTCCTTTTCTATAGTTTTTTTCTACATGCTTCTGTTTTGGCTTCTTTCCAAACCTTACTGCCCCTCCGCATGATACATTAGTAACATTAATTCTGTGTATCACTGAAGCAACCTTTCAAACACTAATTTTACCCTATGAAAAAATCATATTTTAAAGCTATTTCCATTTCATTAAACATTCTAAGGTGTAAGCAACGAAACTGTATTTCTTCCAAGTAGCTGTCATACATATGGATCCTGAAAAATGTTTCGCATGTGTTTGATTATGTGTTCCTCCCTAGAGTTCTTATTGTTCTTTCCATTAAAAACTGCTAAGGATGTATTTTGTGATAAATCCAAAGTGGAAGAGGGAGTCTAATCCCCTGAGTTCCTTTTTAAACTCTATTGAAAAACTGACAGACAAAAGTCACCCTAGAAAATCACTTGAGTTCTTGTCACATTTACAGAAGTTTTTGTAAATTATTGACCTCAAAGTTCACACAGCCTTTTAAAATGCCTACCTTCATCATAGACCTTGGCTTCTCCTGGGAAAGAGTGGCTCTCATGAATATTTGTTATGCTTTTTTTAAAATTTAACCTCAGATATTGAAGACATATATCTAAGTATTCTATAAAGACTAAAAAAACTCTTTCTGAAAGAAATAGCTATTTTTAGCTATTTTTAAGAGATCAGTTTTTTCTGCTGATCATGTGCTTAGTGATGGGTTGGATTGGGACCAGAGAGAGACACAACAATGCTCTCACCATCTTTACAGTGAAAACAAGCAAACAGGTAATTATCTAAGTACGTAAGAGATTCATACTCAAGGTTATAGCCAACTCTGCTATCGCAAGCAGGGAGACTCACTCTCTCATTTTTCCCCCAATTTATGTGTCTACTAAAAAAATCTCCATAAATTTAATTCTAATTTTTGTAACAGAAGATTGTAGGATCAGGAACTCCTGAATTATATATTTTTGAGTTTGAGTTTGTAATGTAGGGAATTTGGATATAATCCACTTAGGGTTTTCAGTTGTGATACTACATTCTTCACCTGCGTTATGAAAAGAAATTGTTGAATGAGATAGTTTTCATAATTTTACACAATATTCTAAAATATACATAAGACATAAAACTTGCTAGCAGTTTATTTAGGAAGGATGTGTATGGTCCAATACACAACAATTTGTACATTTTTTTCATAACACTGGCCAGTGTTTAGCAGCAAAATGATACAAGCTTCTCATAATGTTGGTTGTAAATTTATCAATAAGCAATCCTGTTACAGCTTCTTAACAGATAATTTTTTTTTTTGAGACAGGGTTTCACTACGTAGCCCAGGCTGACCTTGAACTCATGGCCTCAGCCTCCCAAGTGCTGAGATTACCAGTGTGTGCCACCACACCTGGTATAAACAGGCGAATTATGAAAACTTCCTTTTTATATCATTAGGCTGTTCATACTGAATCAATAATTAAAATGAGCAAGAAGTAAAGTACATTGGTTATAGCAAAGTAGCTAATTCATTTAGACATTAGTAAAAAGCAATTTGGTGCAACTTATTGTATTCTTATGTTTACTACTGGTCACAAATACAGTTATGAAACTGCTGCAAAATGAGCCGACAAGATTATTTTGATAAGTAATCATCATCGTTATTAATATATTTGAAAATATACCATAGCTTTCTCTTCATATACCATTTACGTCAGACTTAGACATAGTATTTGCTTTTCTTGGGCAGTGATTCTAGGTAATGTGTTCCATGTCTTAGCAGAAGCTTTGAAAGTTTTTTCAGGTTTCTGCCATGGTTCTTGCTACCACAAGGACAACAAAGTCCTACATGGAAATTTCCATTACCCTACAGTGAGACTGCTGAAGACCCAGTGAAGCAAAGTTGCATCATATGTGCATGCAATCAAGAAAGGAGCTTTCGTTATTGCAAGTCTTTTCAGTTCTGGAGTTGGTTGTTTCTGGAGCATAACCCACTAAATGAAGACAAATACAGCTGGTTTTAGTGGGGGTAATTGTAGAGTCTTCACCCCACCATTGTTTCTACAAGTCTCTCACTGATAGCACATGTTAGAGCCATGAAAACTGAAGGTAGGTAGAAATCAATTCCTTAACATAAAGGAGTCTCAGAGAGAATTTTGAGGTAGATCACTACCTTTGTTGATCAGTTCAAAAAAGCTGATAATTCTTCTACTAAAATATTTTCTATGTATTCTATGCAAAATAAAATTCAATTCTGTTTGCTTCTATTAAATTGCCTCTCAGGTCATCTGACCAGATCTACTAATTTCCTATAATCTATGAAAGCCATAATGGCTTCCACAAAATTCATGAAACCAAGCTGACAATTCTTGACCCTCCCTCCGCTTCTTGCCCCAAATCTCTCTCCCACCTCCAAACATACAAATCTGCAGCACCTAACAAAGCCACTTTTCTATTTTAAGGTTAATACATACTCAACAAATCTTTACTGGTTTAATGAAAACTCACAATCAATTAAGAATCCTGGGAGTGTTCTTGTCTTACCCACTCAATTTAGTTCGTAATCTTTTCTTATTTACATCAGAATTAGTCAAACTTACTATCAAGTTATTATGAATTATTACTTGGTTAACTTTTCAAATCTTTTTGTTGTTGTTTTGCTATTGTTGTTATTTGAGACAGGGTCTTGCAGTGTAGTTAAGACTGGCCTTAAATAAATGTACAGGCTGCCCTCAGACTTGTGGTGATCCTCCTGCCTCAACCTCCCAGGTGCTGGAATCACAGGTATCCACTACCACACCCAGCTAACTTTACAAATCTTGATATCTTCTCATTTTCATACAAGACTAAATTTCTTCTTGGTGAGCAATCATGGCATGCATATTGCATAGTCCCCACAGAATATCCTTGCAGAATGCGTGTAATCAAAAACTATAGTGAATGCTTAAATTACAAATATTTATTACAGTAAAAGAAACATTGTTATTAATCCTGCTCAAAATACTCTTGCTCACTTCAAATACATTTACCCCACCATTCTTGTCACATTCTGAAGCAGTTCTGGAAGTCTCCTTTTGTCATTATCTTTATACAGTGTGGTCCAAATATAGTGAGTGCTGCTGCCAACTACCATCCAATGAAAAGGCTGGCCTTTAAAACATTATGCTGCTTTCATGGTGTCCGACAGGTTCTGGTATGTTGTATCTGCATTTTTGTTTAATTGTAGATATTGTTTAATTTCTTCTTTAATTTCATCTGTAACTCATTGGCTGTTCAGGAGGGTGTTATTTAATTTCCATATGTTTATGGAGTTTTTGTGGTTCCTTTTGCCATTAATTTCCAATTTCATTTACACTGTGGTCAGATCATATGCATGGGAAAATTTCAGTTCTTTTGCATATACTTAAGCATGTTCTATTTGGCTAATATATGATCTATTTTAGAGAACGTCCCACGTGCAGCTGAGAAGACTGCGTATTCTGATGTCGTTGGATGGAACACTCTGTAAATGTCTACTAAGTCCATTTGTTCACAGATTAGGTTCAGTTCTGATATTTCTTTGCTGATATTTTGTCTGATTGATCTATCTATTTGTGACAGTGGTGTGTTAAAATCCTACAGTTGTGTTATTGCTCATTTGACTTTTTATGTCTATTCATATTTGTCTTACATAGTTGGGTGCTCCTGTATTTGGTGCATATATATTTATGATTGCTATCTTCTCCTATTGAAGTTTTCCCCCAGCAAGTATGTAGTGACCTTCTTTATCTCTTTTGATCATTCTTGGTTTGAAGTTCACATTGTCTGTGACCTTCACCTGCTTTTTTCTGGGTTCCCCTTGCGTGGGGTATTGTTTTCCATCCTTTGACTTTTCGTCTATGAGTTTCTTTTTGAGTCAAATGTGTTTCTTGTATATAGCATATTGTTGGATGTTGTTTCTTGATCCATTCTGCCAGGCTGTTTCTTTTGATTGGTGAATTGAGGTCATTTACATTGATAATTATAGCTGACATGTATTAGCTTATCTTTGTCATTAGCTTATCTTTGCCATTGGCTCCCTACTTTTCCCCCTCTGTTTAATTGCTTTCCCTGCTTGGCGGTTTCTTTCTATTGTTTTATAGGTAAATGTATGCAACTTGAGACCTTACTCATAAGTGAAATGAATCAGATTCATGTGTAAACATCATATTGTCTCCCTGGTGTGAGAAACTAAAAAAGTAGATAAGTTCTAAAATGTACAATAGTTATTGTGAAATGGGCAGCAATTGTTCAACAGGAAAAGGGAACTAGGATTGGTGAAAGGGGAAAGGACAATAGGGAAAAGGGGGAAAATGCGAGTCAGTTATTCTATTAGTGTCTCTTAGTTCATTAAAAAGGAAGATTTGTACTAATATCAATTGAAAATTTTATGCCCATATCTTATACCCTGAGCAACTACTTTAAAAGTTAACAACATATAATGTATTAACTATTGTTATTCTCCTATTATTTTGTCATTAAATTTTGTTTTACCTTTTTCCCATTAAAAAAAATTGTGTTGTATCTTCATCTGTCTTAATCACCAGAGCTAGTACCAGGTGGCTTCTGGTTCTCCCCAAAGTCAAAATGACTATGAAAGTGATATAGAGGAACAAAACTCCCAACCTACTCGATGTCTGATATGAGTTTGTGTTCTATAAAATCAAAGAATGGTTTTTAGGAACAATGGAAGTTAAGAGCAGAATACATTTATTGATAGAAAGAAAGCCTCTGTCTGGGAGAGAGACAGAAGGGGCCCCAAGTGGGTTGCCAAGAACCCCATCTTTTCCAGGGACTTTTAGAAAATAAAACCACAAAGTGCAGCAGGTCTAATGTGGGGAAAACATGGGAACTCACTAGGTGGGCATGAGGTGGGACAAAACTATGGTAACCATTAAGATTAATTGCACAGGTAAAATTGATTAAAAAGGGGACAAATGGGGAAGCGAATCACTTAGCAAGTGGGCATGAATACAGAACAGTTATTCTTCCTGTAGGGGATTGGGATGGTGACTCCTGGCTTCCTCAAGGTGACAGAGACCTACTTAGAATATCAATCCTTAGAATGTGGGTGTATTTGTTTGATCTTTTTTCTTGAGGTCTGGCCCACAGTGGGAGGTGTCTGTCTCCCTCACAGTTATAAGGTATCTGGCCTTCTGCACTGGCTCCTTTGTGGGCCCAGCTGTGTCTGGTTGCCTATAGTATTTCATCTAACTCAGTTACCCATAACAAAAGGTAAATATTTTGAATCAGCTCAAGATATCAAGCTAGCCAGGATATTACAACTAAAAACCGTCAGGAAAGAGGACTTACAGAACTGCTTCAGAAAGTGGCAAAAATGATGTAATAAGTCTTTTCTAAGAGAGTGGGAATATTTTGAGGGAGACGAATAGCAACGTGTCTTTTACTACAATTTTAAAACTTTAAATATTCATCATATTTATCAATTATACCTTGCATAGCAATCACTCAAGTACTTCTTGATTATCATTCTTTTACTCCCTAATTCAGATCTATGTAATTGCTACCCAAGATATACCTATCAAATTATTGAATACTTTTCATGCATTCTGATACAGTAGATTATATAAAAATATTAAACAGGAAATCTATACCTCATACTTTATCTTTTAGATACAAGATTTCAATATTCAATTTCCTTTTACTAAATGAAGCACAATAGTTATTAAACTTTTCAAATTTATTCTCTAAACATTTTCGCATTCTTTCCATTCACTTTTCTCTCTTTCGGTGATTCCCTTATAGTACACACACACACACACACACACACTCACACACACACATACACACACACACAAACCTACTTCCTTTCTCAATTTTGTCACTTTTTGTCATATCTGCCTTCAGGTATCTGGAGGGAAGTTATCTTCACAAAAGAATAGTATCAATTACTGAACTTGTTCCCCTCTACTAAGTACATACAAATAAATTCTTTTTAAATATCCTTGCTTCAATTTTTATTTTTAAACCTATTCATCATGAGATCATCCTAAAGCGAAGCAGGAGAACTTCTGGTAACTTCGAGGATGCTTCTGTTCACAAAGGCAGTGCTTTCGCTCTGCAGTGACCCCCTGTGGCTACACAAGACAGGCTCAATTTCCCAATGTCATCTAAGTCTAAATTACTGGTGAGTGTGGATGTGTGTGTGTGTGTGTGTGTGTGCGCGAGTGTGTGTGCATTAGAAAGAAAACAGACACTATTTGTTATGTTAACTGGAAAAGTATGACTGTTGAAAAAGAAGCCAATAATAGGAAATAAGCATAGTTTGGGACAAAATGATCACAAATATTTGGAGTTACACAGGTCCCCTGCTCTGTCTGATAGTGAAAAACAGATGAGCCATGTTGGGGAAAGACGTCATTTTTAGGGGAAAAGGAAAGGAAAATATTCATAAGTAATGTGAACTCATTTATTACTAAGCACTGATTTAAAAAAAAACAAAACTGGCTAACATTTTTCTTTTGTATCACGAGTGCCCAAAGACCTGGAGCTACAGAAATCATTGCTGGTACAATAAAACAGGGTCTTTTATTTCCATATTTAAAAATCTTTTCTTTTGAAGCAGGCTCTCGCTAAGTCACTAAGTTACCCACACTGGACTTGAACTTGTGATCCTCCTGCTTCAGCCCCCGGGAGTCCTGGGATTCTAAACATTGTAGCATTCCTTCCATCCACTTGTGTAGACCTGTGCCTCCACATGCACTTTACATTTCTCTCCTTAAACACTGATGTCTGAGCTTAAAAGTGAAAGCAGCTGTGCCCTCACACCTGAGTCTAACCTTTTGCAGACAGAGCTGTGCCTCTGTGAAGGAACGCATAAGAACCCAAAGGTATAGCAGTGGTGTAAGTAGGTGGTAGGGTGAGAAATATGGAGGTCAGATTTTTTTGCTTCTCTCTAAATTACTCAGGGATAAAAATCTGAGTTTCAGAGATGAAAGATTAATTCATGACTCTGTTTCAAGAATAATGTGGTATTAGGAACTCTGAGAGTGATTACAGCTTCTGTGTGAGCCCTCTCCACTGAATCCTTACTGGACCCAAAGTCCGCTCTGTGGGCTCCCACAAACCACTGCACATTCAGTCCATCCCCTTCTAGCATAACTGAATTTGACCTTAGCAGCTTACTCCAGCTCAGCACAGCAAACAGGACTTGAATTATTGCTCTCCTACAACATAACAATCTGATTGTTATGACCCCTTGTGTCTTGCAAAATACAGTAGAGCAGTAATTGTGGATGCCTCATGTACCATGTATTACACTTGGCAGGGGTCAGCATTAGCCGGGTAGCCTTTGCCTGGTGCTCAAAGAGGTGACATCCTTTCTCTTGCTCAGTTGATGAAATGTTAAATAGCGTCAATGTTGACCATGCTTCTGTGACACAGAAAAAGACAGAATCATTTTATACTGAGTCTTTGTTTTTCACAGTGAAATAGATGGTGGAGGTGGATAGTTTTGTGTGCCCTCTACTAACAAATATGTATATTTAAATATCAGAAAATTATTTACTTTATGCAAAAGACTATGTGTCCTGCCAAGTTACCTTATGATTCATTTCAAGAAACACAGTAGATGTGAGAATCCAAAAATCCTTAGTCATCATTCTTACCTAACAAATACTTGAATGGAAATTATAAATGTGTTCATATTAACACATGTATAAACATACTCTCAAGGACCTTTCCGATTTGATCATTCTTTGTTGCAGAGATGGTGCATGCAAACTTCTAGCGTAGCAAGACGCCCTCAACCTGGCATATAAATATTATCTTTCACTATTTTTCCCAGAGAACATTTGAATTGATACTTTGTAAGAAAAAACAACAAAAACTATTAGAAAAAAATGTTTACATACCTAAATACTTATGAAACACAGAGCCAAATTTTCAGGAGCCATTTAAGTTTGAAAATCTTAACTAATATTAAACATGGAGAGATCTTAAACTTTTTCCTCCTTTGTTTTTTCTGCTTGCTCGAAAAAAGACAAAATAAAGTAAAAAGCATATTATTAATATGAAACAAACTATTTGAGAAATAAAGACATGAAAGTTAATAGATCTTAAAAATTTACTCAGCTCCTTCTTGGTAGTAAGGACCATGAAAATTTCCATTTTAAGTTATTAAGGAAGAATATTTAGAATAATACATGTAATATCCATGTCCAGATATAGTTAGTAGAAAATCGTAAGGAGGATTTTCTTTTAAAAATTGTAGAAGTTATAATAAGTTTGTATGGAAGTACTACTTTTTTTCTTCTTTTACAAAGATGTAGATTTATTATCCCCACCTCCCCCCCCACCCCGCTGACATTTTTAGAAAGCCGCCTGCTTTCCAAGCCCTCTGGGACGTCATGTTGAGGTATTGAGGCTGTCACATCATGAACCTTCTCATAAGCACAAGGTTCAGATGCATTGGAAAGCACTGCCAGGGAGATGAAAATTTCAGTGACCTGCTCAAGAGCCAAAACATTTCTCCTAAACCACTTAGGTCTCAAGAATAAGCTGGATGCCATTATCTGTCTCAAGATTTTTTCATGATAAGATAATTTAAATAAACACGTAGTTCTTTCTCTTGTACATCAATAATTTAAACATCCCCTTGCACACATATACACACAGGTAGTAATCTGCAGGCTGGTTGCAAGAAAGTGTATCCTGAAAAAACTTCCCAGTCTCCTCTATGCTGCATTCTTCTGCTAACTCCTTTTCAGCATACCTCTTTCACTTAACACATCTACTAAAATCATTACTGCATTCACTCTCTACTTTTTATTATGAGTATATGCCATATTAAATCCATTTTTATCATTTATTGAATGCTTACAACAATTTCTAGTAGTCACCTTTGTTATATACATATCTCTTGAATTAATGTATTAATGATACTATCAGAAGACCATAGCATCTCTCTTTTTGAGATATAAACATTGCTTCTGTTCATATACGTTCTATTCATTTCATATTTGAAATGCCTAAAGCAGACACAAATGCCAAACAGGTATATGGGAAACATGTTCACTATCACTAATGTGATATGCATGGAAATGCAAATCAAAACCAGAATGAGAAATCAACTCACCCTACTTAGAATGACTATGATCAAACAGAAGAAACAAAATTCTGGAGATGATGAGAAAAGGTGACTCTTACCCATAGTAGGAATGTAAATTAGCACAACCATTATAGAAAACAAGCAGTATGGAATTTGCCCAAAAAACTAAATGAACTCCACTGTCTTACTGTCTTTGCTGGTGGGACACAATATCCAGCACACAGCAAATTAAAGGAGGAAAGATTTATTTTGTCTCATGCTTTTTAGTCCCGGTTGGCTGGTTCCAGGGTAGGAAGGCATGGTAGAAGGTAGAAACACCTGGCAGAGGGAAGCTGCTCACATTATGGTGGCCAAGAAGCAGAGAACAAGGGAGATCCAGAGGAGGATATACACTCTTCCAAGTCACATGCCCATTCTTCTGACCAAGCCTCGCCTTGTAAGAGCAAGTCAGCTGTATCACCCCCATAACATAATCTGCCTCTAAACATGAGATTTGGGGGCTGTTTTAGGTCTAAGCTGTAACATTCCACCCATTCCCCTCAAAAGACTCCTGTACCTCTCTGTATTTAGTTCATCTCTAACAGTCACCAAATTGTTTAGCAGTTCCAGCATGACTAAAAAGTCCAAGACCAAAAATTCTTCTGTAACTCAAAGCAAATTCTTAGCCACAAACTCTTGTAAAAGGCAAAAGAAAGTTAAAAACTTCTCATACACAATGGTACAGGATAAACATTCCCATTTGAAAAGGTAGAACTATGGGGCTGGAAAGGAACGGGACCAAAGCAATGCCAGATCCAGCAGGGCAAATGTTAAATCCTGTAGCTCTACGTCCAGTACCAGGGGCAAATATATGAGCTCCCAATGGCTTAGGTGACCCTGCCTCTTCAGCGTTGCCAGTGTTCCTCTCATGGCTCACTGCTCACAGTTTTCCCCAGATGTTCCATTTTCCTGGCTTCTTAAAATTTCTGCCATATCCACTTCACTCTTGGCTTTACTCTCTCAACTTCACACATCTTCCACTTGAGAGCACACTGCCTGCCTGCCAGACTTTCTTCAGAGATCTGCGTTAAAGCTTCTATGACCTTACAACTCTTTCATTCTTCATGCTTGAAAAACCAGCACTACATGGAGCACCAAGGTCTGCTACCAGCTCAAGTGGTAGCCAGGCACCTTCGAATCAGAGCTGCGGTGGTCTCTGACCACCTGGATGACTGAGCTCAGTGAAACAGGTACCAGCCAAACAATTCCCTTGTTGATACTTTTCAAGGGGTGCAGCCTGGGGCTCTCTTTCCAAAGCAAAGTCTTTTACTTTTGACATGTTAGCTTGTGAAGAAAGGAGTCTGGCTTATTTCTGTGCTGTCTTCAAGCCATTTTTCCTATTGTCTTGATCCAAAGTACTTGACTTTTTTACAAAGCTAATCTTTTGCCAACCAAGCTGTCCTCTGCTCCAACTTTAAAGGAACTGTTGTTTTGTTTTGTTTTTACTGACAAAACTGAAAACTTTTTAAATGGGGTTTTTGTTTCTGTTTCTCAGTATAAATCTTGGTAAAAGAAGTACCCATACCACAGTACCAATGTTGAGCTGCCTTGAAATTTCTCCTCCTAATTAGTCAGCTATGCTTAATTTTAGTCTCCAACAAAGTCTCAAGACATCAACAAAATAGACGTAATTATCTGCCAGAGTATAACACATGTGGCTGGGAGTCTAACTACCAATGCGGTCTTTGTTCCCAGCTGAAGCCACCTGAGTCTGGTCTTTACCACTATACTGTCTGCCTTTTTTTTTTTTTTAGGCATACTGATCTTCTGAGGTCCAGTTAGAATCTCCCAATAAGCTTGAATTACAGCATGGTATGGCCTCTTCTCCAGCTGGCATCTCCAGACCTTTCTAGTCTCCTCCCAAGAGCT
The DNA here is from genome assembly GCA_004365215.1 of Cuniculus paca. Lineage (NCBI taxonomy): Eukaryota > Metazoa > Chordata > Mammalia > Rodentia > Cuniculidae > Cuniculus > Cuniculus paca. The sequence goes on from RJWT010004814.1 coordinate 11,368, forward strand.
CCTTCCAAAGGCTTTTAAACCAGTTGGTCAGGTAGCATTACAAGAATGACCCAAGTTCTTTGTTACCAAAATCTGTCTTAGTTACTTTCTGTGCCACTGGGACCCAAAACCTATCAACCTCAAATTAAAGGAGGAAAGCTTTATTTTGGCTCATAGCTTGCAGGTCCAAGGAAGGAAGGTTTAGTCGAGGAGTCTGGAGCAGGAAAGGAGTTGATGTCATGGAAGCCAGGAAAGAAAGAGAGAATGGAGGAGCCAGCGAAAGAGTTATACCCATCCAGGTTATATTCCCTGTGATTTGTCTCTTCCAATCAGACTCATTTCCTAACAAGTCAGCTATAGTGTCCCCAAAACAAAATAACCTTCCAAACACATAAGCTTTAGGGGCGACTTTACATATAAACCATAACAACTACTACTGGGTATATGGCAAAGGGAAAGGAAAAAATATTATTATACCAAACTGACATCTGCATTCCTATGTTTATTGTGGCACTATTCACAATAGCCAAGGTGAGGAATCAGTTAAGGAGTCTAGCAACAGATGAATAGAGAAGAATAAAGAAAACAAATATATATATATATATATATATATATATATATATATAGTATGTATATACTCAGTGAAATATTATCCAACCATACAAAGGATGAAATCTTATCATTTCAGGAAAGGTGAATAGAACTGGAGAACATTAAGTGAAATAAGTCAGACTTAAAAGACAAATATCACATGTTTCACACATACATAGAAGCCAAAAAGTCTCACAGAATAGAAAGTAAAACAGTGGACAACAGTCTAGGATGAGAATGCAAAAGAGAGATGAAAAAAGGCTGAATAATGGGTAGCACCCAACACAATAAGATATGAGGAATTAGTTGTAGGTTTCTGTAGTATAATAGAGTAATTACAGTCTGGAATAATTTATTATATATTTTTAAATAATTAGAAAAATCTTAAAAATAGCCAACACATAGATGTAATAAATATTTGAGGACATGGACCTGTTAATTACCCTGACCTGATTATTACACATTTTACACACATATTGAATTATGTTGTGCCCCATAAATAGGTACAAATAGTGTATGTCAATTAAGAGCTAACAAACAGGGTCAGGGATATAGCTGAGCAGCACAAGCACCTGCCTGGCAAGCGCAAGGTCATAAGTGCAATTCCTGGTACCAAAATATTAAGAAAACAAAAAAATAAATCAAGGTTAGACTACAGCATTATTTAGACATTTCATCAGCTTGCAAGTGAAAATGATGTTAAACAGATAGGACAAAACTGTTATTTTAAGTCTTGGATAGATAGGAAGACATGATCTGCAACCTTCCCATGCAGATTATACAAAACAGTACTCACTGGGGCCAGGGATTTAGCTCAGTGGCATAAGCACCTGCCTGGCAAGCCTGAGGTTGGGAGTTCGATTCCTGGTACAAAAACAAAACAAAACAAAACAGTAGTCATCAAACTTGGTTGGATGTTCACATTACTTACAAAATATTTAAAAGTTCTAATGCCTGAATTCTACCATCAGAGGTTGTGATCTATCAATGGAGAATTCCTACATTTTTTTTAAATTTTAAGTCCTCCCTGAAGTTTTTATAGTAAGAATTAAAATATTACTTATGAGAAGATGGAAATAACTCTGTAGTGATCTAGGAACTTTCTAAAAGATTTTTGGGTTTTAATAAATTTGATACTCATTTGTTTTGTTGCCATTTGTCTCTGTATGTGAGTATCTAAGTGCCGGATGTTGTGGTTTGAGATCCTTTTAAATGAAATTTAGCTGTGATAAATCAATAAACTATACCATTCAGGCAAGTATGAAAAAACTGTATTCCTAGAAGGCTAGTGTAATCTATCAGCAGTCAAAACAATTAGTGTTCCATACTACTTTTAAAAACATGTATACTTTTGTAATTCTTTCATTTTCAAGAGGGCTTGATGTCTACTATCACAAAAAAAAAAAATAGGCCCAGCCTTGAGCAGAATGACTTACTACAAAAAGGGATTAAAGAATCAGTATCTTGTCATATAATGTAGTCTCTGATAAATATCAATGTTTCTTAAAAGTTTCTGTTGATCCTATATGCTATATACACATATTTTGCCTTCTCCCAAAAGTGCTCTGAAATCAGAGATTTTTAACTGAATTTTTTCTATTGCAATTAATAGACTTCATATTTTAGGACTCTTTTATCTCCAGTGCTGGGCATTGAATTTTCATTCTAGCTAAGTGCTGTACTATGGAGCTACACTTTCAGCCTGACTTTATATTTTAGACCAGTTTCAGGTATTCACAAAAATTAAGAGGAATCAAAAAGTTCTCATCCACTATTCCACCATCTTAATTTTCCCTATGTCTAAAATCTTGCACTGATGTGGTGTCTTTGCTATAATTGATGAATTTACATTAAGTATCATTATCATCCAGAACCCATAGTTTACATCTGGAGAGACAACTTCTGTTGTATGTTCTATGAGTTCGGACAAAAGAGTTATGACATGTGCCCACCATTACAGTATCACTTCTTATTCTCTACCATCTCCATGGTTGTGCCTTTTCCAAAATACCATATAGTTGGATTCATGCAACTTACACCCTTTTGAATTGGCTTCTTTCACTTTGCAATATGCACTCATGATTTCCTCATGTTTTTTCATGGCTTGATAGCTCATTTTTTAGCACTGTATGTTATCCCACTTATGGCACTTATCAACTTGTTTATCCATTAACCCACTGCAGGACATGTTTGTTGTTGCTCGTAATTACAAATAAAGGTAAACCATTATGTGCAGGTTTTGTGAGACCATGAGTTTTATTCATTTGGGTAAAAACCAAGAAACATGATTGCTTGATCATACGGTAAGAGTATATTTTGTTTTGTGAAAACTTATCAACAGTCTCCCAAAGTGACTGTACCATTTCAGTCCCACCAGTAATGAATAAGAATTCCAATTGCTCCACATCTTTGCACTTCGTTATTGTTGTTATTGAAAACCAGATATGATCTACTGAGTAAAAAGAACAAATATGAAGAGAACTTTAGCTTGAAGGTTTTACCTCACTAGGAGTTAGGCTGTGTTTTCTGTTTACTCTAGCTATAAATATCCAAGACTAGTATTCTTATTTTTTGTCTCCTTATCTTAGGCTATTTGCTTTTTCTTAGGCATTTCTTCTTAAAGTCTGAGTTATGAGCCTTTTTAAATTGTATCTCCATATTATTTATTCAGGAGCGCTATTGAGATGGTGGGAAGGAGTAGCAAGAGGCAAAAAGTTCTACAATCTTAGAATTAGGTGTCATTCTTTCCCTTGAACCCCGGGCTATCATCTTTAAGGAGTTTGTTTGTTTTCCCTGAAGTCGATATCTCCCTCCACCTACCTGAGTTAGACTAATAAAACCTAAATAGGCTGTGCTCTAGTGTAAGAGTTTTTTCTAAAGACAGTCTCTTGCAGGTGAAAGGAATGCTCTGGCCGATCTTAAAATTATTACTTTTCCTTTTTCTTTAACCTTCACTGAGAATCTGCTTGAGCTCCTGTAACTAAAAATGACAAATCCTCGAAGGCGCCCGGTGCCCAGGGTTTCCAGAGGGTGTGTGCTGAGGTCAGCAATTCTCCGATTACGTTTCAGGTTTTCCTTTTCTGTCAGGTGCTTGTTCCCACTGAGGTTCCTGCTTCAGAATCTCTTCTGCGCTCAGGGCTTGTTATTCTCCATGTCCAGCTGTCTCTCATCCCAAATTTGGGGCCAGCAATTTACACTGAGACCTCACTTCTCTAACAAGAGTTGATCATTTTCAAATTTTTTCCTTGTTGTAAGGACAGGATTAAAAACCTGCAGGTTCCTTAAATCAGAAATCATATAAACACAAATACAAAAATCAACATTTTTGTATTGTTTATCGCTTCTAGAAATAAAAACATTGAAAAATAATGGTTACTTATCACTTTTCTGTTTCACATGGGCAGAAACAGCTGAGATTAACACACCAGTCTTATGTTCCCTGCCAGTGTTTAAAAGGACAGGAGCCACCTGGTTGGTAAGTGAATGAAAGGAAGTTTCATAAAAGAACTTCCAATTTTTTTCCGGTACCAAGATTTGAACTCAGGACCTTGCTCTTGCAAGGCAGGCACTGTGCCACTGAACTAGCCAGGAACTTCCAATTTAATTTTGATAGAAAACTAGACAAAAACATTGGGAAAGAAAGTTTGTTAAGCGTAGTGCCTTGGACAAGCTACCTAGGATTAGTTGAAGAAATCTTTCAGTTCATTTAGTTAAATTTAGTCCTCAGTTTCTCCATCTGTAATCAAAGGGGAGGAGATATTGAGGCAGATCATTGACTTGCATATGTGTAGTTCAGAGGTGTTGACTGTGGCAGTGCCCCAGAGGTCTCCTCGCACAGTAAGGAGAGTGGAGGTCTGCCTCTATACAGCCAGTTTTTACAGTAAATTAAATCCGTAGCTTCAGCGTGTAGCTTCATTTGAACACAAGTTTCTGTAGTTACAAAGTTTTAGAACACTCTTTACTTTTGTTGATCATTCAAAGTTGCCCTTGGTTCTAATTTTTGAAAAATTCTTGAAAAGCTACAAGAAAAATCAGATTGTTTGAAGAAGAGGAAGGAAAGCAAAATCTACTTTGACTTTTAAATCTGACTTCCCTTTACAGTATGTCCAAGGTCGGTTTAACCTGTGAATTTGTACATCCTTTTCCTCAACACTGCTTTCTTTCCATTTGCTTTTTTATGATTTTCTTTTCTTTACCTGGATATGGTCAGCTGGATAAATCAGAAAGTTCTTTCTGAGTCCTACCTCAGGAAACTGTGATTCACTCAGGTGGCTAGTCCCGAAAATTCCCCCAGAGTGGCAGCCTCCATTGGTCACAATCTCGGGACTGTAGAACATGTAGATATCCACAGAACTGTTGAATGAAAAGACTCAGTAGAACTCTAATACATTCAAGTGAATGTTATAATTCATACAGTACTGGCTATACTTATAATAAGTATGGAGCATGGTTTAGAATATTTACTATGTATATTTTATTATAAATAAAATCAAGTATGTTTACCAAAGAAAACAATTTTTACCAGAGTACTTTGTTCAAATGCATAATCTTTTGAACCTGTGAATCTTGAAAAAAAGAAAAGGTGCATGCTCATTCAGTGTTGTCTTCACTGAAGTATATTTCTTAATTATCTGGGCAAATTGGAGAAATATGATGACTATCAGGTGCATGTCACTGAGAAAGCAAAGATAACTGGCAGTATATGTGGATGAAAAGTGATGTAGTAAGCAGATGGTAAAAGTGAGAGTCCGAGTTTTACCCATACACCCCTCGCTAGCCATGAGAAAGCCCCTTGGTGCAGGTCAGCTTTCCTTCTGTGGCTTCCTTATCTAAAAAAAGCAAGAAATTGTATTTGATTTGCTGTTTCCACCTGCTTTGCTATTGTATCTGAAAATATGACCAACTTGAGACCTACTGTTTATTTTGACCCTCCCAATTTTTTGAACACACATAGAATTATAATGACACAATTGGAAGATAATTTCATTTTTCTACTACACTTAAATTAGAAGTTTAAACAACCTAAAACGCAATATAATTATTTACACAGCAATTTTCACATAAAAAACAATCATTTCAGCTATAAGGTCTTGAGTTTCTTCTAAAAGGGTAATCATAGCAGTGCCTACTAATATTCTACCAAAAATTAAAAATTTAAAATCATTGTTCTAAGAAAATACAATATTAAAATTGTTGAAATACCACTGTACATGTAGATTTTAGGTATAAGATTTTTATTTCATCTTTCAAATTTTCTCTTTTATAAAAGAAATACCATATTAGCATATTTCCCTTCACTTATCAGAGACTGTCTCCTAGATACTGAAGACACTGAAACATTTTAATAGCAGCCAAAGTGATTTTCCATTTTAATCCTTTTCCAGAAGAGCCAGGAATCGTTATTGCTTTAATGACAGGCCTCTTGACTCTGGCTGCGAGGAGGACTGGTGTTTTCCGTGGTATCTTGTCCACTGGGAGGTGGTCACTGACACTATGGATCAGCTGGTGGCATCCAGAGTGGATTGTAATGCAGAACAAATGCAGGCTGAATGCATGCCCTCCGTGGGTCCAGCCAGCGCTGCTGCCACTAACAATTACAAAGGACAAGAGCACAGACATTTGAGCAGTGGGGACGCTGACCTGAGCATGGCAGCTCATTTGGCTCCGCACCTATTCAATACAGAACTGCACTGTAATTTCCCCTCTATTGTTATCTGTGAGCGTTTACACAGTCTCACCTTCATTATGTTCCCCGTCGCCAGCATTGGCTGTTTGTCACATCTATTGATTGCACTAAAACTGCAATTTACATGAATTGCTGGCGACTCTTCTCAGAAAGTCCTGTGTCTCTCCGATGAGTTGGCGGCTGGCTTCCAAGGATCAGCAGACATCACTGAGTGTCCCATGGAAAACAACATGACCTTAAACAGCTCTGTGTCACCTCAGTCCACAGTCAGGTTGCTCCTAGCTTCTCAGATGCTAATATGTCATGGCCAGGGTGTGCAGCTTAGGGCTCTGAATTTCACCAAAGTTATGAACTATCTAGTT
>RJWT010004814.1:18085-32494 GCA_004365215.1 Cuniculus paca
TAAAAAAAAAAAACGGCTAACAGCAGATAGCCAATAAATGACTCAGCTGAGATTTGAATTCAGGGTTGCTTAGCTCAAAAACCCATGCTCTGTCTAGACCCTCATATACATCTAAGTGTACACATCTCTATGGGACTGATCTTTTGTGCCAGCTTTATGTGTCCCCTGCACTTACACATTTCTTATGTAGTGTTCTTAAATCATCTTTTTTCCTTCCATCCTCTCCTCATCCAAGACTGCAGTTCTCTCTCCATGGTATTGCTCATATCTCTTTTAACAAGAGTGTCAATCAAGGAAGGATCTATAAAAACAAAATGAATTAATAAAACATTGATATTATCTTATGTCTCACCTTATGCTGGTCCAAAAAGTGTACTTTGGGGAGGAGGGAATACATTTAGCCATTTAATATATGTAGGATACAGTAAAATGAAGGACAACCATTACAACATGTGAATAAAAAACACCAAAGTCCACAATGGATATGAAAATTGTATTATCGATATTGCAATCACAATGACAGGAGACTCCTGGCTAGTTTTATCATTACTTAGTACGTATGAACCCATCATTTAGTATGTCCCAGCCCTCTTTCTGACCCTAGGTAATGGTTACTAATGTGCTCCCTCTGCCAATGAGAAAAGTGAAGTCACAGGTCAGATAGCTTCAAGATCCGTTGGATCTGTCTTCTGTCCACCACACGCTCTTTTCACAATGCTAGGCGATCTTTTCTGGTTGTAAATGTACAAGCCCATGTGACCTGTAAGGTGTTTGGGGATACAACTGGCTTGTTTTCCTATGCATACCCACAGAGTTCCCCTGTTCCAGTAACTTTCAAAATGTTAAGTCCTTTAATCCTCACCATAGTACTTCGAGGAAAAACTGCTTTCTGGGACACAGAAGACCAGGTCAGGGTCAGGGGTCTTGGTTTTCAGTGGAATCTTCCCCAGGTAGTGAAGTTTTGAAGTTCTGGATTGATGTACAAATAATTTGCCTGAGCACTAAAAATATGAAGATGAAAGCATGGCAGTAAATTTGAAAGGACCCCCTGAGCCTTAGTAGGATCACTTCATTTTCAGAAAATGCTACAGGAGCACCAACATCTGTAAGAAAATTGTAAAGCAGAATGGCCAGAATTATGACTAGGCTTGCTAGAACTAAACTGAGAAGGACTGCTGCCCTGGAAGATTTCAATAAGTTTTCTTTCTTGCTTTCTTTCTTTCTTTCTTTCTTTCTTTCTTTCTTTCAACATCAAACATGAAGGAGAAGCCAACAAAAGGATCCACCACTGCTGCCACAGTTGCCCTTGGCTTTGCTGTCCCCTCTGCGAACTTGGCCTTATGCTATCTTACTCCATCTTCATTTTGTTTTTCCTGTTTCTTTTGCAATGTGGTGGTGGGTGCCGTTGCTGTTCACAGAAACGAGTGGTGCTTGAGTTATTTTCCTAACGTATAATAGTGCTAAGAGGAAGGGCTCTTTTGTATGGATCCCGGGTTTTGATTAATGAGAGAATAATACTGCATTTCATGGAATTTAGATATGTGCCCTATGATCTTGAATTTACACATAATAGCAGAGCCATCTTCTGAGAAGACTACCTTGTCACATACAGTTTGCACTGACCTGTTCCAGTTCAGGGACATTTCTTGCTAAGTATACAAGTTCATTCATTGCCAATGACATTGATAAGATGTTTTGGGAGATGACAACTGGTCTGAATTATTTTCTTATACCTTTCATGAGAACCACATTTGCTCAGGAAAGGAATGATAGTAAGTGATTTTACTACTAGAGAGATTTCCTGCCTCTGTGCTGATGGCCAATTTTACTTATATGTAGGCACAAAAAGGCTAGAAAAGAGAAGGGTCCTTTAACAAAGGATTGGCATCCCATAAGCTAATTAAGTGCAGTTCTCAAGAGAGGACCTTAGAATCTCTGGGTAAACAACACTCAGATTTGTCCAGTTCTCCACCCTGTTAAGAACCCATGTCTACATTCCTCCTAGGACTTTCCCAAATTTTTCTGTCCCTACTGCAACCCAATGCATGGAATTATAATGCACATTTTTTAAATTGGTGACATAAATAGTGAAAAGATCCTGGTTCAAATCATTTAAACAATGTGACAAACAGCTATATACTCATTCCTCCATACATGATCATGCTGGTCAATGTAAAGGGGAAAACCAGTAAATAACATATTACAGTTTCATGAGTACATTCAGTCTATGTCTCAGATAATGGGAAAATCAAGGAAACCAGAAGAGGAAATGAAGTGTTTAGACTTTAAATATCAGAGGAGAAAATTAGAATAAATTCATTGCATCAGCCTATCCTATCTTAAATAACAGAAATGTATTCCTGACAAGCTCTCATCCTTTTCTTTCAATTTATTACATTGATTAACATCCCAAGCCATTAATTCCATCTGTATTTTGTTTCCTTCCTTTCTTCATGCTGTCACATAGCACTCTGGGGATATGACATCGTTCATTTTGAAAATCACTGGTTTCCATGAGAAGATTTGGAAAGTATGAAAAAAAATTAACTCTTTCAACTGTATTTGTCTAAGACATAAAAGAACATTTCACATAGGCTGTTCATTAATGGGGCTCTAAGTAATGGTAATTTTTTATGATTCAATAAAATATTAAGTTTTCAAATGAAACTAGCAACCAAGAGTATTTTAAATGTAAATGCAAACAACTATTTCTAAGATAATAATATACAATATATTAACTAGTGTTAATTTCCTACTATTCTTTTGAAATTCTGTACCCTTTTTGTCCTTTTTTGTTTTGCTTTTTAAAATAAAAAAATTAAAAGATTAAAATAAAAAAAGTGTAAATGTAAGTAATTGAATCTATCCAGAATGTTGAGAAGGATCGTTTCTTGTTGCTATTTCTCATATCCTGCACAAATATTTAGTAGTAAAGTACCATGCTTTACTCTATCAAAAGGTCATGGCTATCATAAAACACTGATTGTGCACATTGCCCCTGCAGCTGGGAGAACTATCTTGAGAACGACCTGAATCCATAGGATGAAATGGAATCAGCTATTACAATTAGCCCTAAGGAAAGATTGATGACTCAAGTTCACCCGAGGGGCACAAGAGATTGGCCTATGAGCCTGTAGACTTGTGAGATGTCCACCTGGATTGTTTAGATTCCAAAGACAATCTTGATCTTAATGTTTTTTCTTGGTTGCAAGCAAGTCAGTGATTAAAATCATTACACCGGGTATGTTGGGAAAAAGACAACAAATGTTTTATGTGACTCCAGCAATTCAGAGTCCATTCACAAAGAGTTTTGCCTATTTGTTCTTCTTTGTTTTCATAGCAATTCTATGCTATCATTTTCCCTCATTCTCTAGACATAGGATAGATGCAAAGATAACTTCAACCCTGAGCTTACGATTATAAATATAAGACAATATTCTCTTTTATTTGTATTTTGCAAGTAGTATCCCTTTAGACATTAATACAGAACTTAAATCAGTTTTCTCTTGAAGATAGGAAACATATTTGGGAAAATTAAAATTCGTGTTATATTTGCCAATAAAGACCCCATACGCCCAAAGTATTTTACTTAGGGTCTCTTTTTGGATAGTTTTATGGCAACTATCAGCATCCAGTAGAACTCTGAAAAAAGACACATTTCAAATCTCATCTATATCATGTTCACTCCAGAAATTGCTCAGTATGCATTTGGTGTTCTCAAACCATAGGCATGCCTCAGAGAAAAGTAAGAGAACAAAGGGAAAAAACAATTTTAGCGAGACCATTGTATAAAGAGCATTTTCACATTCAAGACTTCTCTGCTCCTGGGACCTCTCCACAGTCCCTCCCTTCCTTACCAGTCTACTTCCATACCTTTCCATGAGATTGTGAACAAGAATGTGTTTGGTATCTTAAAATACCATTTTACAATACTTTCAGGTCTCATGTCCAAGTTCTTTGATGTGAGTTATTTAAATTTAAGAACAATGGTAGAAGATGAAAGACTAAAAAAGCCCTCTTGTACTATTTCTCTGTTTGTAAAAAATAATAACTTAATGTCATATGTGATGATGTAGTGAGTCAGGAAACATTATATCCAGGAAAACCTTTGTTCTCTTATTTTCCACCTAGTATAATTATCTGAAGGAGAAAGGAATGTTAAATAAAATTCTGGTTTGAAGTAAATCATGTTTGCTTGTGTCAGTGTTGTTATTTCTTCTTTTAAGTTAAGTGTTCAGATGACATTATAATGAATTAAGAACTGGAATTATTGCAAGTTAGTATTAACCATCAGCACTCTGAGGGTAAGTGTCTCTGGTTTTAGACAAATCAAGGAGTTCAAAAGAAAGCATCTCAAAATAGGAACAACAGGACTTGAACTTGGGTTAAAAGGTACCATCTGAGTAATTATGCCAGGGTCCTTTGTTCACCAATTTGATTCTTTCCACCATTCTGTTTGCAAACTAAGTTAGATGAGAACTGAATCAAACTCAATGGTTTGGTTCATTGCTGGCCTAATGGGGAAATTTGCTTCAGTTCTAGTCCAGTTCAGTTTGTAACCTTAATCTAGAAAGAAATGATTTTGCAAACCGAGGCACCACTGTACTTTGTGAAGTGTATGCTTTGGGTTTCTATTTTGCAGAAATACAAGATCAGGTGAGTTATATGAATCTATGGGATTTCTCACACATGTTCCCTTTTGAACACTGAAATCTTCTACACTGGTCTTGTTTCTACCAACTATTAGTACATGTGAAATGAGTCCAGACTCATACATTCAGTGCCTGCATGACCTTAGTGGAAAAACTAGGAAGATGAGGGAAAGAAACATAGACTCTGTGTCTTTGAGACTTAGAAATACAGATAAGGAATGTTGTTGTTGTTGTGTTTAGTAACAATGGAAGTACAGCGATGTGCATAGCCACTATATATATATATATCTTTTTATGTTGTATTGACATATATACATTTACTGAAGCTCTGAGACATCATTTAATATACTTTTCTGGATTTCATGAAGGCTTGTAGAAGTTCACAAAATTAAATGGTTTCAAACTCTAGAATAAAAGTCAGTAGAGCATGTTGACAAAAAGTACAAACTATATAGTTAAGTGGTCTGCCTGTGAGCCCTGACTAAAAATCCATGTGAGTTTTTGAAACTTTCTTAACTTCTCTGAACCTCAGCCTCCTTATCTCTAAAATGTCTATAATTTCATTTCTGCTTGCCTAGAGGTGTTGTGAAAATGAAACAATAACTAGTACGATATCTAAACTTTGTGCTGTGCCTTGAGCTGAGCAAGCGCTGTGGTAAGCACTGCCATGCACAGGGCAAAAACATTTGTGCCCCAAGCTGAGATTCTACAGTGATGAGCTGAAGAAATATAAGAAACAAGCAAAAAACTTCATACCAAATTATGTGGAGTATTACAGTACTGATAAGAGCAACAGTGAAAATCAAGGAGTGCTTCAAATGAGTTCAAAGATGCATCTGATCTTTATTATAGAAAGCTCTTCCTTCACACAAATATATCTGTCCCTCCAGCAAGTCAAGCACTTACTTCTATTCCTTGTCCATCTCTGTAGCTGAGAGATTCATGCTGGGTTGATTTTTGGCCAGCCCAGTTTCTCCTTGCAACTTTTTTGCTGGTTTTTTGTTCTGTAGGAAAAATAGGAAGAGTACACACTAGCTTTGGACACATCAGCAATGTCCCCTGATGAGCAATAGGGTGAGATTGGCTCCTGATCCTAATGCCACTTCCAACTACTGTTCATCATTTCAGGCTGCCAAGCTGTGCTGAAGTGGTCTAGCGAGCAGACGCAAAGCAAAATGGCCCATCAGAAGCATGGCAGATTATCAACACTGCTCGCTTTAAGTCCTGCTTGTGATGACAAAATGAAACATGTTCAAGTGTGTTTGTTATTGTGAACCACTTCTTTAAAAACCTGTGCTCTAGGATGAGAAACACACATTTTGTCACTCTGTCCTTACTCTCACATCATGTAGGATGCATTAGCTCATGAAAACAAATGCAGAAACAATGTCTACCCCTGTTTTAAAAAAAGTTTTCATGAATTATACAAAAAACAAACAAATTAGAAAATGTCAAGAAATGTAAATATTGGCCAGAATTTTTATCCGAACTAACTTTCAAATCAGGATCAAAACTGAGTGTTAAAATACAGGTTTCAATTTTGTTCTTCCATTCCACCAAAGTCAGAAGAAAACTGTGACTTAGTGGTGCTATTTTCTGCCTACCCTACTTACCTGTCCTCATAAAGCAAGCATCAGTATATACAATCTCAGAGGCAGCATCTTTGCTTTGTGTGATGATGGGGCTGTGAAAGAGCCATTAATAAATTCCAGTAGCCCGGTGGTGATGAGGCATCAGCTTTCAGTGTTGTCCGAAACATCTTCCTTTGGTGACTCAACTCTGTGATGGGTTTTTGGCAGATACATAAGTAGGACAACTTTGGATTAACACAGGCATATTGTGTGATGCTCAAAAATTTCACCAGCAGAGTTCTATAGCTGCAGTTTGGGATATAATTTAAACTCTCAAATGTTGTAGGTTACATTGACAATCCACATGCTTTTCCCACATTCACTAGAAATTATCAGCAGCATGAAGCTCTGTTGCTGGTGGAATGGAAGTGTTGAACCCACCACAGAAGAGGGAAATTGTAGACACATGTCTGAAATCAGTCAGAAAGTTAAATGTGCCTAAAGAAAAATAGGTAAACCCTGTCTCTCTGAGATCTACCTGTAAGATTCTTTCAAAAGTATTTATTTGCTAGATCAATTTAATAGTCAATCATAGAATGATCTGTATGTACCAGTTACTGCTTATACTAATTCAAAAGTATAAATGAGCCTATGAAGTAGTTGCTGCTCTCCTTACCTTACAGATGAGGAAACTGAGGTGTAGTTTAAATACCTTGTCGAGAATTCCAGCGAGAGAGAGAATTTTACATTTTTTCTCTCTCACCTTCTCTCTCCCCTCCTCTCTCCCTTGCTCCCTCTCTGTCTCTCATAAAAACTGAAGTATTATCTGTCACTTTAGCATATAACAACACATGAAAATTTTATTCTCAACGATCCCCAGAGGGATTCTTTTTTTAATGTAAGAAAAATTATCTGGAAATTTATAGGACCATAATGATCTTGTAAAGGAATGTGTAAAGCAGGGGATGACGGAAATGTGAGAGTCCATCTCCATATCAACATGTTAACATACACTAATAAATTTTAGAGTAGATATTTTTCAGACCATTACTATTGCGACTAATATCTTATATGATTTAAATACAAGATTCAATGAAGATTGCTGGATTATATTCTTTCTTATATTTCATATTAGAGTTTTATGATCTCACATGTATAGTCTTCAAACCTGGATATCCCTAAAAGGAAAATGGTCAAAACTATTTCAATTTGCAACTCATCTGCTGGTAAATGTTACTTTCTTTCATTCAAATGTTACATTTGGCAATAAAACTATCAGATGAGAGCACTCTCTACCTTTCATATCATTGTTCCCCAAATAAAGGAACATATGAAATACCTCACCATACAATTCAGGCTCAGATCATTGCACCTCAGTCTGTATTCAATATTTTTCTTTGGCAAAGGAAACAGCCTAGGGGACAAAAACAAAACAAAACAAACAAGCAAACAGACAGATACAGAGTCTCTGAGAAATAAATACCCCTAAAGAGGCTGTCTCCCAGGGAATTGCAAATCTCAGTCTCTTTCTGAGGAATTGAGGTCTTCGTGTTTCTGAGAGTTATTTCCCCCTCTACACAATGAACGCTGTAATGAATTAACTAACTAAAAACTGTTATGTTGGAGAAAGCAATCTCTGCTTCTTTCTGAGCATACTCAGCTGCCCGAGTGGAGTGGTCGTGCCAAGAAGCCCGCTCATCCCAGCACAGGGTCACTCCTGAGAACCACCCCCTGGGCTTCTTGCAGATAAAACGGCCCGATGTCACGGTCCTTTCTTCTCGGCAACCTCTCTCCTTACACCCAGTCCCGGGCAGCTCCATCAGTCCAAATGAGAGCTGAGTTTGCAAGCTGCCAAGGGCGGCGGGGCTGATGCTGCTGATGTCAGAGCCAGAAGACAGTTGTGATTGGATCTAATTAGACTTTGCAGCAGCAAATAGACAAGCTCCCTGTGTGATTGGCTTCAAAGTGGCTGGTGCCAAACAACTAGCAGAGGTGCAAAAGTATCAGCTTTGCGTTGGGAGCCCAGATGAAGAAGCAGCCCGAGGAGAGCTTGGGGCGCTCAGGGCCCGCGCGCACACCTTTCCCCACATTGGCTGTCTAAGGAGAGGCTCAGTCCTCGGGCTCCCGACAGAGGCTCGCAGCACAGCTGGAACCAAGTGGCAGAGAACAATTAGAGAACGCGCGCGCTCGCCGGCTTGCTCGGGCTAAAAAGTGAGTCGGTTCCCTGGTTTGTAAAAGAAGCATTCGCGCGGCCAGTTGCGGCAGCAGCAAGAGCGAAGAAGGTGCGATTGCTGGCGGAAAGGCTGTTCTCGGGTTTTCCTAACTGGGTCTCAGCCATGGCATCCGTCCTGGGCAGCGGCCGAGGGTCTGGAGGGCTAAGTAGTCAACTCAAATGCAAGTCCAAGAGGAGAAGGAGGAGGAGGTCCAAGAGGAAAGGTAAGAACCTCGCTCTGCACTCGCCTGCCCGCTGCAACTGTCTATTTTCCCCTCGTCTTTCTATCTGTGGGGCTTGTCTGTTTTGAGCAGTTTCCTTTTAGGATGCTCGGGGAAGGTCCACACAGAGCAGGGCACTTGCAAGTTCCGATCCCTTTGTAAACGGCCGGGCGCTTTCTCAAGCCCAGAGTGGACAGCGAGCGAGCAGCCGCACAGATCCGCCAAGATGTTTGACAGGCGCCAGTAGGAAGGGAGAGGGCAGTGGCTGAGGAGCACAAGTCTTTGACTACAAGCCAGTTCTGGTCTCTAGGTACCTCCGTCCCCATTCCATGCCTGCGACTAGCCTTGCCTTCACTCTCTTGGAGAACACATTATCAACCGGTGCCAAAAGAAACACTCACTTAAGCCAACGTGCATAAAAACAAGGCACGGAGTTCTCCTGCCAGCTCTTCCTATCCAAATTGCCTCCTCCGAGGAAGGAGTGGGCAAAACTCCCCTGGCAATCGCCTCCCCAAATTGGCTTGCAGTTTTTACTTAGCGTTCTATCCTGTCGTTTTGTAAGCACGGGAACCTACAAAGAGCACAGAGCTCTTCCTTGGAGAAATAAGCAGAATACACGGAAAGGAAAATAAAAGCAGTGCATCTTGTTAGAAACAATTAAAAAAAAATCCTCCGCATACCAGAAAAGGAGAAAAAGCAACTGAATGGCAGGCAAACTGTCACGCTGTGCTTCCTTACTAAATATTCTTGGAGATGGGCCCTACTGAAGTTAGTCAGTGCCGACACAAACTGAGGGCTTCCACACAAGGGCTTCTGTAAAATTAGCTATTGCTCCAGTATAAGAGACCATGCCCTACTGCTATCATATCCTGCATACATCCCACAGAAAGATTAAAAGATTACTCTAATGCTGCGCCTTCTTTCTCAGACAGGAACTTGGGTTATTGTTAGCTCCTTATTGCAAGTCTACAAGAGAAAAGTTCAGTTCTTATCACTACTGGAAATGTGTTGGTTTTCTTTTTAAGTGAATACAGAACTATGAAGAATAGTTGGAAAGGCACAACTGAAATTTGTTGTACTTTCCAGTTGTTCTTATGCAGACTGTATCCTTAGATAGGGCTGGAGTATACATTCTCCCTGGAGAATTTTCATCTTCATAATGGCCTAAGATAAGTTGCTCCCAGATTGTTCCACAACTGTTCTCTAACAATCCTTGAGTCCTTTATTACTTCTTCCAATAACAGAAATTAGCTAGATGGTTTGAAAATATACAGGTCAGTAGCAAACAGTCATTAATTATGGTTACATGTTAGGACCACAGGGAGTAGATATGGCCTGACAACTTCCTTAAAAGGTACAAGAGCCTTCCTTCAGAAGGAAGACAATTTTGTAATTCCCGTTTAACTCTTAAACTGCTAAAATACATGCTTGCTGTTCACTTTGCCATTTCCGAATATTCTGAAACCAACTTGTTACTGTCTCGCAAAGATATTGTTTATATAAAGTAACATTGATATCAAGGAAACAAGAGAATTCCATAGTGAAAATAACTTTAAAAGAAAACATCATCTTCCTACTTCAAGTGTTCTTCTTTCCCAATATTTTTGTGTAGTCTATTTAAATAATTAAAATGAAGGGATATGGAGTAACATTGTTAATAATGCAATCTCTAGAAACATAAGCTGATGGAAATTGATACCTTCAAATTAATTAGTCTTATGATTAAATGTCAGATATACTAACATAGAAAGCACTAATTTGGGGAGAAAAAGAAATCTGAACACTTCATTAGCTGTAACCTTAATTATAAAAATTCAAACTAAAATTATTATAGCAAATATGTCTGTCTTAATAATTTTGATTACACCAAGTTTCTCAATTTTCATAGCCAACTATTGAAGTGGGAAAAGGCAAGCAGGATTTGTATATAAATTCCTACTATAAGTAGATTTATGTACTTCACAATTTTGGTAGCACATGCTGACTGCTATTGTGGTAGGAAAGTCACATCAAACTGCTAAATATTCACTTTTGCAGGATAAATTAATGAGGTAGATGAACTTAATCAAATTAAAAGATAACATGGCAAACTATGGGACACACTAAATACATTTTGGGGGAATAGTTTAGTTTATAATTCCTAATTATTATGGATGCTTGTTTTTCTGTTCTACAAAGAACAATAGTGAGTTTTGTCTTATCAGTCAAGCATTTTAACCATAACTTAATAAAACACCATCAACTTTTAATGTTACCTATATTAAAAATTTTTTCCTTGTTACAATTTAAAATCCACATGTGCATAGATGACTGTTAAGGAATTTTAGTAAGGCTTACAGAATAGTAAGCTTAACTTAAAGGCTATTTTTATAAGTGAATAAACACAATTAAGATAAATGTTTGCCTTTTGCCTATGATATGTATATTGCTGCCTTTTCTAAAGGATAAAAGTCATATTTAAAGATGCAAAAACCACGGAGTTTGGCAGCATAATGAAATAGTATTCATCTTCCCTCTACATACCTTGAGTGGCTTTAGAACGGCATGCTTTCCATTGTCAAAACTACATATGAGCTCTCAACTAAAACACTGCAGTTTTAGCTTAAATGTGACATAATATTACACTTTCATTACTATTAAGTACAATGAATGCATTGTCCTAAAAATGAAATGCTTTCCTATATAAGGTAGTTTTTGATCATTGCATTACACAGGAAATACTATGTATCTTCAAATAATCCAAAAAAGAAGAAAAAAATTAGTCTCACAGGGTGACTCTCGGGAATTAACTGATAGCATCCTGCATTTCTCTGTCAAACAAACTTTAAAAAAGATACTAGGAATCAATTTCCCTATCTACCTATCTCACTTCTGTTGGTCTGGGACTCTTGATCTGATATTGTATAGTTTTTCATTTTTTCCATATGTAGTTTTTAGTTGGGATTTGCTTTTACAACTTATTGGCAAGTTATTCATATTTTCTATACACATAAGAAATGCTAAAATCTGACTTTTCTATGAGTGAAAGATGGGCAAATAAAAACAATACCTGTGAGGACAGGAAATTATCTGCGTTTCTCATATATGACAAAGCAATGTCCATAGCCTATGTAATACGTGAATAACCTCAGTTCATCCTGCTTCTATTCCATTCAGGGACCTTGAGAAAATCACAGTTGCACTTGCAGCTTGTGGAGAGTGACTGTTACCTGCTATCACTAAGTACCCATGAATTTCATTGCTTACAGAGAGTACCGAGATTGCTTTTATCTTCTAGTTCTTGATAGAATTATGCAAGATGATTATGCAAACCAAATCCATTATGTGTTTATATAGATAATGTCTGCTTGTATTTAAAAATAATCATGTACAAATATTATATAAGTATACATTTTATCCCAAAATGGTAAAGGTTAAGGTTGAAGTGTTTTTATTAGTGTCAGATCAGATAGTCTAACAAGTAAAACTCATCAAGGGCAATGTAGTTCATGAGAATAAATTGCTTAAACATTTATCAATTAATCTTTGAACCATGGGATAATGTCAGGATAAAATATTTAAAGAATCTCATAAATATGTTGCTGTTTATTTAAACTGACGCGTATTTTTCTTTCTTTTATAAGTATATTTGTCTTTCCAGTAAAGCTGTGCATTGGCATAAAAGGCATTTTGCAGATAAAATATTTTTCATATTCCCTGTATAACTATATACAGTGTATAAAATGGCTAAAGTTTCTGGAAATTAAAAGAAAAAAATTTCTTTCAAAGCAAACATAATTAAAATATGTATTTGGAACCAACACAAATTTAGCCAGTTCCACAAAGTAAACTGAAGGGTAGAGTTATAAGAGATGTAGGTTAATCTATTATAAACCAGAAAGAAGAAGATACTTTTGGGAACTATTTGAAATGCCATATATAAACAATCATTTAATAAGTCAGTTAAGTTGCATTTGAGCATTGGCAATTGATGTGTATGGGGAGATGGGTCATCTGACAGCAAAATAAATTAACACTTTAAATTTAGATATTGTTCCAGGATGGCTGATTATACAGTTTCAGGAAATTGAAAAGGCATTTTGAGAGCAGTAGCACAGGTAGCTTTATGAAAGTTAAGTGATTGTTCAAAAGAAGGTAGTGGAGAATAAAACAGGTTGCTAAATGTTGTGAAATACAAATAAAAAGTTGGCAAAATGGATGGAATAAGTAGAGCAGCAGATGGATGGCAGACGCGGACTTGTCGTGAAATGAAATTCCATGAAAAATTAATGAATAGAAGGATTGTGCTCTGGATGAGTGTACAACGGCCATGTGGGTCTCTATCCCCTGCAATGCCAGAGTCATCCATGCCATTGTCACCTGGCTGGCACGGGATGCAACCCAGACAGCCTTTGCTTATCTCACTCACTGACAGCTTGAGAAGGACTAGATTTAGTGGTAGAATCAAATTGATTAAACCGTTATCCAGCGTCTAATTGTGTGGGGCTTTATATTTTCTTCCTTTCTCTCTTCTTAAAATTTATATTAGTGCTCTGGTTTCTAGTGACTCGTGTAATAAGAGTAATTTGAGACTGCTTCAAGGGTGTTAGATATGAGAAGAGAACTTGAATTTAGAATAAAAATATGAGGTTAATATATCCATATCTAAATAGTGGTGTTTGTGGAAGAGCCAACTTCAAAGCATTATGTAAGGAAACATGGAATAAGAAATTTCAATTTTCATTTTTGAGGTATGGAAAGGTAACTTATGTTCTGAAAGCATACGGTTTTAAATTTAAAAATCATGTATGTAAATAATATATATGCAAATATGTATTACTATTTATGTGTGTATGTATATCATAAAGATAGCTAAACAATTGAGCAATTTTTATACCTGCCTAATTATTTTTCTAAAATACTAGAGAATGAATGTTAGTATTTTTTTATTGTGAAGAGTTTTGAGTAACCAAGACCAAAAGTAATCATAGTGCTCTGCTTTTCCTCACTTAAAAATATTATTTCTAAATAGATGTTGCTGTGATAATGTGGCTTCTAATTAGTTGCAAATAGAATTTCTAAAAGGGCAAATTTTCACATTATTAGCAAGATTTTAAAAGCACTTAGCCATTTTGAAACAAAAACAAAAAGAAATGAAAAAAAGTGAATACCAAGTCAACTAGGCAAACCATTAATACCCTTTACAAAATAGTGAAACTGCTGAGTGTTAATGCGAACTGTGTGTTTATCTGACAGTACAAAATACAAAGCTCCTCAGTTATGTACACTGGTTGATACGCAGCCAACAACCAGATTCATGTTCCTATTTGTAAATGAACCTAAATTAACCTCTCTCTTTCAATTAAATAATTTCCCTTCACTCAAACATGCTGTAAATACCTGATTATACAAAGACAATTATTTATTCCTAATTATTATTATTATTATTATTACAACTCACTTAAGAATGTACCAATATCAGATAAAGAGACCTTCCTTTCAAAAAGGGAATAAACACTACTTTTAAAATTTTGAAGCCACATGTGACTCTGTTATTCCTTCATGAGACATTAGGAAGCAAAAATAGAAAGGTCATTTAGACATTTATAGGCTCACGCAAGAACTCTCCTCTACTTGTATCCATTACTACCATGATAACAAGACATTTCTGTTTAGCAATTAAAGCTGAACTCTTATTTCCTTATTTATTGTATTTAGAAGGAATGAAAGTCAAGGGCTAGTGCATCTGATCTCTTGGCTGACTTTGCTTAAGC
>RJWT010004815.1:0-32388 GCA_004365215.1 Cuniculus paca
AAAAAAATGCCTCTCTTTCCAGCTCCCATACAACATTTCCCTTATCTTCCTCTGGCTCCTGAAACGACCTCTTACAGTTTGGTGTTCTTCACTGGTCTGTGAGTAGCTCAATGGCAGGCCCCCCCCCGATTTCTGGGCATTCTACGGGGCCTTTCATAGAACAAGTATTTGCTGAAATGACAGATGACTATGAAATAAAGACTTTACTTTTAGGTCTCCATTTCTACCAAACTATGCCCCAAATAACCTCACTGACTTATCATTTAATTCTCAAGTAGAATCACTTCTTTGAAGACAGAACTAATTCGAGAATCTCTGCTCTCTAGTAAGTCAGGGGAGTCCAATAGCCCAACGATGGTCCCAGTCCAGTAAGCCATGTAGTTAGACCAGGAGCACAAACCTCTTCCATCACAGTGAATTCAAAGTATGTTCCCTAAATGTTGGGAAGATAAACTGGTATTTCTGCTTTTTTTAATGGCTTAAATACTTGGGCCAAGGATATAGCTCAGTGGCACAGCCTGGCAAGTCCTGAGTTTGATTCTCAGTGCCCAAAAAAATTTGGGGGTAATAAAGGCCAGGATATAAGTGACTCATTTAATCACTTAAAAACAGTATTTCAAGGATATGATCTCCTTAATGTTATAGTAAGAATAATTCGATACAGTGCACACTGGGGAGGGTGTAAAGGAGTACCTCCCCAGAGTTTAAGCTGAAGGCTAATACACCAACCTTCTTGTTTCCCTGAAATGACTTCGGCGTGTGAGTCGGAAAACAGAAAGTCGAAGTGCAAGGGGATGTCAGTCAGGAGGTCTTCCAGGATGGCTTTCTGCTGGCTGTAAGGCAACCCAAAATTTAAGTGTCAAAATACCGCATCCTCAAGTTTTCTACTTCGAAAAGAAGAAACACAATTCTCATGGCTCTGACACAGCCTACACGAAATAGTTTTTTGTTTTTGCGTTACTGGGGATTGAATCCAGGGCATTGTACATGCTAAGCAAGTGTTCTACCACTGAGCTACAACCCCAGTACTTGGTTTTTTTTCTTTTTCTTTTTGAGATACGAGCTTGCTGAGTTGCCCAGGCTGGCCTTGAACTTGTGATTCTCCTGTCTTAGCTTCCTGAGTAGCTGGAGTTACAAATATGTGCAACCACACTGGGTTAAAATGGCTCATTTTAAAACTAGAGCCATTTATTCAAAATATTATTTTAGGAATGATTTTTAAAATAACAAGTTGTGTGAATTGTATGATTCCTAAATGTAAAACTGTAGCCACACATATTCCTTAAACAGTAAAATAATTATTTTTAAAATGACACGTTTATGATTTAGAGTTACAAACAAGTATATTAAATGCTACTTGGTGGGCTGTGGCTAACGAAACTGCTCTGGGACCACTCTCAGATGTGAAGACAGGACCGGGAAGGTCTTGCTTCTGATGCTGGTGACAATGGGTGATGGTGATGGCAATGAGGGAGGAGGGGAGGGCTGCAGTACAGGAAAGCACTGGTGGCCATGGCCCTGGTGCAGAGGGTCACCTTTTAGGAAGGACTCTCATGCCGGCTGTGCAGAGGATGTAGAGTGGTGTCTCTTTGTGTTTCGCTCGTGGCACGTGCTCGGCAGCGAAGTTCAGAAGAGGAGAAATGTAATCGCTGACTTTCTCTGGAGAGGTAGCAAACTCTGAGATGCCTAGAGAAACAGGACAGGCCAGTCAGCAGGCTGTGCTCTCTGCACTCTCAGATGAAGCTGGCGCAAAGTCAACCTATCCTTTCTTCCCCACTGCTTGGCACTGAGCGGTCACTCACATGCCCTCTGCTGTCATCAACTACTTCCTGCCTCACAAGAGATCACCCCTCCTTGAGAAGCTCACAGACTTGCACAGCTGCTGCAGCATCTCCAAGCCAGGGGTCGTCACATCTCACCGCCAGCCCCAGACCTGCAGCTCCTTCATTCCCTCTAGACAAAGCTCAACTCTAGGGGAGCACAGCCTGGCCCTCATAGTCACCCACCCTCATCTGCCAAATTCCGCCCCATTCACTGGCAGCTCCACTGAACTAACAGATCTCCCTACTAGGACCTGTGCACCCCACCAGCAAGAGCCTTCTCTTTCCCCTCCTTTCACCTCGACGCAGCTCCTTCCTTCATGGCATCACCCCAACAGAGAGAAGCTCTCGCTGCATCCCACACGCCCTAGTCCTGCTAGTTACACTCACTATACCATAGCAAGATCACTCACTTGATGGTCTCACTACCACTGGAAATTTCTTAAGGGTACACACTGTGTCTTCTTCAAACGAATTTAGATTTCCTGTACCCAACACAGTGCCTGGCCAATAGAGGAGCTCAGCAAATGTTTGCTGAATGAGCAGGTAAGTCATCGGTGGTGAATTGTGTACGACACCTATGCTGTGGCAGGCTGCGTGTATCCCTGAAGGCTCTAAAAGGTTCACCACCACCGACGGAAGTGAAAGACTGTCACTGAGCCTCTGAGGGTGGAAATGGGTGGATTCCGGAAGTCCAAAAATTCCTCATTTCATGGATTAAGAGATTGTGGACCCAGAAAGATGAAGTGGTTTGTCAAAGGAATCTGTAGAAAATGGACTGAAAGACAAGTCTTTTGCACTACGTACAATTCAATTTCAAGACCAACTCCCAAACTAGCTAGAATCTATTAAGCAAATTTGTAGAGCCTTGCTACAAACAAAGGTGCCCAGGCTTCAAGGCAGAGCTGGGCTGTGAAAAGTATTTTGATTCCATCTTGAGCACTCTGCACAGAGAGAACCATGTTAAGGCTGACTTTACTGAGATCCTGGTGCATACTGTGGGATGATATAGCTGCCCCTTTGTTTCAAAAGGACAATTCCAAGGTGTGAACACTTTCATAGTATTCTGTGATAATTTAATTCCCAACAAATGTGGTATGAAAGGTTAAATGCAATGCAAGGTGCTTTATTGAGTTTTATTAAGTCTTGTAGTGAGTTTCATTCGATCAACATTAACCCTGAAAATGTTTCTAGATTGGTACAAATTTAAGGAGTAGGAAAATAGAAAATTAAAAATTAAAAGTCATTCGCTAAAGTCTTAAAGAAAATCTTTGTTCATGGAAATACACTTTGATATTACTTATATTTTGGAAATGGGGGTAATAAGCTATGATAATTAAGATTTATCAATAATCTTTTTAAAAAATTTTACTTGACATGTAATAACTGTCCATATTTGGGTATACTGTGATAATTTGATACATGCATACAATGAATGTATGATGATCAAACTGGAGTAATCAGCATTTCCATCTCTTCAAACATGTATCATTTCTTTGTGATTCTTGAATATTTTGAAAGTTAATTTCCTCAGATAGTTTGGATTTAACACTTTACCAGTTACTACAATAGTAAGATAAAATAAAAGTTCTGCATCTTTATTAAGATCTAGATCTGTTTAAGGTTAGGGCTGGGTATATAGCTCCGCGGCACAGTGCTTGCCTGCCAAGTGCAAGGTCCTGAGTTTGATTCTCAATACCAAAATTAAATAAATAAATAAAAATAAAAAAGAAATGTAAGATTCATGGTTATCAACTCTGAAGACAAAGCAAGACAAAGTCATTTCCAGGTACTCCTGAGGTCACTGTTTCTAATGCTCTAGACAGAACGCTGCCACTCATGGAAATGGTAATGATACACAGGTGAGAACCACTGATTTAAATTATCTAAGGGGAGCCAAGCCTCAATTGCACATGTCATACTGGCTTAGAAATGATACTATGGTGGGCCTGGTGGCGCACGCCTGTAATCCCAGCACTTGGTAGGCTGAGACAGGCGGATCGTTACGAGTTCAAGACCAGTCTGGGCTACAAAGTGAGCTCAGGGCCAGCATGAATGGCATAGCGAAACCCTGTCTCAAAAAGACAAGGGCCGGGGATCTGGCTCAGTGGCCTAAGCACGTGCCTGGCAAGCTCGAGGTTGTGAGTTCAATCCCTGGTGCCACAAAAAAAAAAAAAAAAAAAGAAGTGATACTGCATTTAAAAAGTAGACCTAATTACATTACCTCTTTTAAGTTCTATGGTCACCCTTCTTAAATATAGATGATGAGAAATATTTTGAGGCAATTTGTAAAAACCACAAACATACATCAATGTCTTACAGATTTTCATGAGTTATCTGAAATTGCATTGTCATTAAGGACAGAGAAAAATGGCTACCGAACAGGAAAAACCTACCCACAAGTAAGGCCAACTAGCAAATTTGTGGGAAGACACCAAGCGTAAATCACTATGACAAATGCTATAGAGGACAAAAAGATGTGGCCTTTGGGTGCTTGGGCAAGGTTTGGTCACCCTATTAAAAATGGACAGAAAAGGAAAGATAGGTGAAAGCAGGAGCCCTCGAGGTCCTGCTGCGAGCTCTGAGGCAGGGTAAGACAGTGCTGAGACAGGGGAGGAATGAAAGACACCACAGAACGGTGTTACAGAGCAGATGGTTCTGCTTGACCCACCTGGCTTTATTTTCATCACCACCGGCTTTCGATTTTTATCCCTCATTTGTCTGATATCCAGCAGATCACGAGGGTTGCCGTTGTGCCTCGGCCAACAATAGACAAAGACCCGAGAGCCACTGCTCCCGCAGTCCACCACGATCCCATAGTTCACGTTGGGGTTGTTGGTGTCTGTGGCTTCAATGTCCGTGACTCGGGCCAAGTACCTGGTGGAGCAACACACATGGGCTTTTACGCAGATGAAATGCCACCCCACACCTAAATGGGAGAGAAACTGCAACACGAACGCCAACCGGGACCGTCAGGCTCTGTCGGAGGACTGCTGCGGCATTCTCGCCACGGCCAGAGGAGAAAGGACACCCAACAGGTGATGCTGACAAGGATCTTCAAAATCAAGTACACACGCATCACGCCAGGACAGGAGTTCGCACAGGCTCCAAAAAGCAAACTCTTTCTAAACTGCAAAGTTTACTCAAAACCCAGCTTAGAGCACTAGAGAGGCGCTGCTTCCACCGCAGTAACTATTCAAGCGCCTCCTTCGGTCTGGCTTTCATGCTGCACGGTGGACAGAATCTGATTCCCATAGCCATGTGGTCCCCACGTTCCAGCCTAACTGCAGATATCCTGAAGACAAGAAATGACGGTGCTGTCTGAACACCTGTGCTTCCGCCACCAAATTCACTTGTGAGAAACCAAACTGCCACGATATTATCGTCCAGGAGGTGCTTAGATCTTGATGGTAAGAGCCCAGAGAGCTCCCCGACCCCTTTTCACTACGTGAGGGTACAGCGAGAAGGGACAAGGCTCCACCTATGATCCAGGAAACAGGCCTTTGCCAGACACGAAAGCTTCTGGCACCCTAATCTTGGACATCTCAGCCTCCAGGTTATGAGAAGTACGTTTCTACTGTTCATAAGCCACTATGGTATTCTGTTAGAGCAGCCAGAACAAATTGAGCCACAAGGCTTGGCACCCCTTCTCGAAACCAATGAGCTTACTTCTTACCTTTGAAACTTCTTGTCTTTGGAGAGTCGCCCATACTTATTTCGGATTATGACAACAGAGAAGTATACAAGTGAGACCGCAGCAGCCAAGACGCTAATGACAATAACTTGGCGTAAATTGGTATTCAGAATTCGAGGACAGCTCACTGGAGAGATGCTAAAATGCCAAGAAGCAGGGAAAAGACAGGAGATGCCAATCCTGAAATACCAAAAAACAGATTTTAAAGTAACATGCTCTCAAGAGGCCTCCCCTCACCTGAGTAAGAGTTTGGCTCGAGTTCATCCTACTTCTCTGCCCACTGCTGTCAGGATAAGAGCATGTTCCACACGGCTATTCTGCTTCAGGACTCATTGTTACATAGTGACGGGAACCAGAATTAGGCCCTAGGCTGTGACACTTCTGAGTTTCCCCCTTCTTCTTGAGAGTATTGTGCAGATTGCTATTTTTACCCTGCTTTGTTCCAAAAAGAATCAAAAATTGCTTATAAGAACAAGGTCAGTCAGATAAATCTATACACCAATAATGGAGTCCAGTTTAAGCGTGATGAAAGCAGCGTGAAGCAGAGGATGCAGAGGTGTACCTTGGAAGCTGGGCCCGAGAACATGAGCCGCATAGTCATCGAAACGTGGACTACTGATGTGTACACAGCCTGTGAGAAGCAAGATTTTCTCAGCACTTCAACTAATGCAAATTTCTCCCAACTGACTGAGCAATGGGAAAAAAATCACACCTTTAATAACATCTCCATAACAAAACCAATAAAGGAGGTTTGCTAAACTTTGTGTTTTGAGAAAGATTCCTTTGGAACATTTTTGCAAATCAACGGGAAACTTTTCTTCTCAGTCTATGTCAGGAATGAGATGCTCATTCTAAAACTATTATTAGGCTTTATTAGACTAAAACGGCTCAGTGAAGGGGAGGTAGCCTGCTAACCCCATGAGCTTTGCCACTTGTGGATTCTGGTCTCCGTGGATGTTTGGAGCCACTGCACGGCATTCACCCTCCTCCTCCTTCTCTCAGAAGCTACGGCAGCTCTCCTGTGCTTACCATCACCTCCTGCGGAACATGGCACGCAGGACTTCACTGTGCTCTCTGTGGACCAGGCATGATCACTTTCTCTCGGGGACAGGTGCCCCACTGGGCCCCAGGGTACTAAAGGTGTTCATCAGCACAACTTCCAACCCTTTTCTCTTGGGATTTAGGTTTTTTTCTCCCACCAAAGAGCTCCTTTTTCACACCAAAATCTCACATGTTACAGCACCAGGGACTAGGCTGCCACTCACCTCCCCATACTGAAAAAATGCCAGAGATCAGGCAATGTTGTGGGGGTCAGTACTTCTCACACACAGTTACAGCAACAGTGCTGGGGTGCTTCTTGAGTCACCGTCCTCCTGTTCCAGGAACTGAGAAAAAGCAAAGATAGCACAGTCAGAATAAAGTCTCTGTTCTCTATCAAGTGTGTGCTTATTAAATCCAACCACCCGCCAATGTGTAGATAGGTACCTCCGTGCTGAAACTGTTGGAAGTTCTCTTTTAACCTGAGCACTGTTCCCGCTCAACCTCGTTACTGCTGCATTTACCAGGCAACGCAAACACTTCTCCACCCGTTTCTCTCCTGAGCTGCGCCTTAAAGCCTTCGGAGCTCTCTCCGCCTGAAGCTTGCACAGGCAATGAAAACCATTTTCAAGCTGCAATCCTCTCTTCTCTGCCAGCATGCTCCTCGACTCCTCCATCAAGCTGCTGAAATCAAGAAAGCTATGCCTGATCTCTGCCTCCGCTTCACCTTCCATACCGTTTCATATGGATTGCTGCCATTTCTTTAGTTTCAACGCACCTAAAACCTTTTCTTTATCACCTTTCCCACGGCCGAGTAGTACCTCTCCCCTGCTCTCCTCTCCGCAGTGCCCCCCTGGGGCTCTACAGGCTGCCCCAATGCCCTTGGGCACAGAGCCCGCCTCTGAGGCTGGAACCCACGCCCTGCCCACTCAGGACTGTGATCGAGTTACTCCCGCATCAAATTCCTCCTGTGGCTCCCATCCACTTACACACAGAAGTCCTGCAGCTCTGGCCACCTGCTCTGCTGACCCTGTCATCTACTCTGCTGTTCACAGCATTCCAGCCAAACTGGTGTCCCCTGATTCGAGAAAGGCAGGCACACTGGTCTCTGACCTTCTGCTCCGTCTGAAAGCCGCCTGCAGGGCTCATCTTTTCACCCCTTCCGGTCTTTACTCAAATGTCACTTTCTCAGAGTTAACAATAGCAAATGTTCCCTCCTACCACTTACCTTTTTCTCTTTGGCATTTACATCTTTATTAGACACCTACATAAGTATTTATTATGAGCCGGGGCCTGTTCCAATGTTTTTCAAATATGAATTCAGTCCTAACGACCTAGTAGGTAGGTGCTATTATCAGGCCGCTTTACAGTGAGGCAGAGGCGATAAGCAACTTGTCTAAAGCCACACAGCTAACAAAAGGCAGAGCTGGAGTCTAAGCATGAGGCCCTTGCACCCATCCTTGTCCTCAAACACCATGAGCATTGTCTGCATGTCTCTTCATGTGTTTCCCCCTCTAGAACATGAGCCCTGCGGGGGCCAGATTCCAGTCTACCTAGTTGGTGGCCACCTTCCCACCTTCGAGACCCTAGGCTCTTTCCTAGGTTCAGAGTTGAGGCCCCTACAAGGTTAAGAGTGTCTACAGTGATCTTTCCAGAACATGGAGGAACTCCCTGCCTCCAGCCCCTCTCTCACACTGGGGGGAAAAAGTCCTAATTCCTCAGAAAGTAAGAGAGGCCCCTCATGTCCCAGGCCTGCACGTGCCATGCACGCCTATTTAAAATCTAAAGTCGAGGTTAATGCTTGGTTTCTCAGGGGCACTAGCCTCAACTCATGCGCTTGACGCCATGCAGTCTCTCCACAGGCCAGTGCAGATGTGGAAGATGGACAGCACCACAGCAAGTGCTGGAGCTCTGAGCAAGTAAGTCTCTCTTCCCCCTGGTCCATGCCCTGAAAGATCTCAGTATGTACCCTAAGACCCATTTAAACTAAACCCAGGATCCCCAAAAAGCCTTGCACTCCTCAGCACTCACGGAATGCCACTATCTTGGGTCTGTCAGCAGGCATTCCTGCATCCCCCAGGACATACTCCTCTGCTAGCGTCTCCCCAAGGCTCTGATCCCCAGGTCTGGTTATCACAGCAGCGGACCTGGGCACTGTATCTGGGGACCCTGCAAGTCCTACAAGGGTGGGACCTGCCTGTTACTTTCCTGTTTCCCCAGTGACCAGTGACTTGCCACACAAGTGATGAGAAACCACTGTTTCCTGCATGGCTGGAAATGAGGCACACAGAGAGGAATCTGAGCCAGGCATGGTGGCACACTCGTGTAATCCTAGTACTCTGGAGGCTGAGGCAGGAGGGTTGAAGTTCAAGGCCAGTCCTGGCAAACCAGAGAGACCCTATCTCATAAAAAACAAAATGGGCTGGGGCTATAGCTCAGTGCCAAGGCCCTGGGCCTCAATTCCCAGTACCCACCCCCACAGTGAATAAATAAATGCAGCCCTTAAGAACTTCTAACCCAGGAGAAGGGATAAAAAACAGACACACAAAGGTACACACAGTGAAAAGTAATAATGCCTACTGTGGAAGAAATCACTCGAGTATGAATTTTAATATAGTACCCATACTGTATTATGTGCCCCAAATTCAAGACAATGTTTGTGATTTAACTTTAAACAAAAAGTAAAAAAAAAAAAAAGTACCAATTACCTAATGTTTCAATGAATTCTAATGTTTTTATAAAATCGCTATCTTTTTTGGCAGGGGGGACGCAGTACCAGGAATCAAACTTAGGACCACACACTTGGCAGGCAGGCACTGTGCCTCTGAGCTATATCCCCAGCCCTTAAAACAGTTATCTTTTAGAATTTCAATAAGGTGAAATTATTAAATCATATCTTTCACTAGAATTCCAATGTCTTAAAAGATTTAAATATTAAATATCCATAGAAAGGAAAGATGGAAATACATAATCTTAAAATGGATAAGGTCTTCCTACAAATTACATCAATGTCTCAAACTATCAGTGAAAGAAAGTATGATTTTACAACCAATCCCTTCCAAAAAATACATGACTTGAGAAAAGTGTTTTCAACTTTCATTACAAAAGGCAAATGGCCCTTACACGTAAAACATTCTTATAAAATAAGAGAAACACTGGAACAGAAAAACATGCAAGGGTAATTGTAAATTAACAAGAAATACAAATGGCTGATAAAATAAAACTTCTTTGGTATTTGGAAAAACAGAATGAAAACAAGACTTGACAGCTATCAGATTGGCTGAGATTCAAGTCTGATGATATTTTAGTAAGGAGGCGTTGTCAGATACTGCTGGTGAGAACCTAAATTTCTGGAGGCACTGGTATAATATAAAGGGATATTTTAAATGTGCTACCCTCTGCAGTCCCTACCGTAATTCCAGAAATTTATACTTAGGAAATAATAGGGTACTTTCACTAAAATATGTACAGGATGTACATCACAGCACTGTGTATAAAAACAAAAGTGTTACTAATGTCCTTTATGGAGGGTGGGTAAAATCAGACAATGTAATTTCTGCAGTGGAACACAACATGATTATTAAAAGTGATGACGCAGGTTTGCATTTACTGCTGTGGAAAGACGTCTACTAAGTATGAAGTGAAAACATGTTAGCATGCATCGAGGGAAAAATGGGAGGAAAGAAAAAAAATGTTGACAGTGCTTATTAAGTAGTGACATGTATCGTCTTTAGCTTCTCACCTTGGTTTGCTTATATTTTTCAAAGGAATATATCAATTTCATCATTAGAACAATGGAACTACTTCTCAAAAGCCACTTCTGACGATGATGTCACCAGTTTCCAGCACAAATCCTCTTTCGGATGTATTAAGAATGCCTAGGCTTAAAAACTTTGCCAGGAATTCCAATCTGAACATTTGAAAGAATGGACGATAATTAAGTGATAAGTGAATGAAGCAGCAAAGGAAAAAAAAGTGTTAGCTTAAGGCCCCTATTAAAGGCAAACTTGTCCTTTAATGATCCAAGGATCAGTATTAAGAAGGTGACATGAGGAGTGACAAACGCAAGTTCAAGTTCCAGGGTGCTCACACATTGGTACAGAAAGAACAATAACACCAGGAAAACAGCAAGAGAGAATTAAAAGAAAAGTTAAATCAAATGAATTCTTGCTCTAGGAGATCAGAGAAGAACACCAAAAAGGTTAGTGTCAACAGGAAGGAAGTCCTGGAGGTGAGAGGTTGGGTTAGTTCTTCATCAATGTGATAAAATATCTGAGAATAATAACCTAAAGGAGAAACAGTCACAGTTTGAGAGGTTTAGTCCATGGCTGGCTGGGCTCTGTCTTTGGGCCTGTGAGGCACACCATCATGATGGAAGGGTGTGGCAGAGGAAAGCTACTAACCTCACCATAGCCAGAAAGCAGAGGGGGAAAGAACCACAGAAAGGGCCATCGACTACACAGTTTTCAAAGTCACACCATCCAGTGACCAGCTCTGTCCAATTAGGCCCCATCTCCCAAGTTTCTATCATTTGTAATTCGAATCCATGAAGACTCATGATCCAGTAACTTTTCCCAAAGCCCATCAACTAGGAACCAAGCCTTCAACACACTTGCCTTTTGGGGGACATTCTAGATCTCAACCATAGCAGAGGCAGACTGGATGGGGGTGAGAAAAGAGAATACAGTTCAAAGATGCACTGTAAGAACGAGCACAGCATGCTTAGTAAACTTTATTTCATCTGATGCTTGTTATAGGTCTTTTTTTGCTGTTGTTGTTATGGAGGATTTTGACAAAAACAGAATAAATACAATCAGTTAAAAATTCTGTGTTTAAAGGCACAATTTATAAAGGACAATACCAATACCAATACCTATAAAGGAAAATTTATAAATTGCTGAAGTATCTACTTTTATTCGGCTGGCTGGGCTGGGACAAAAGTATGGCCAACTATTGCCTAGCATATGGAAACATGACCTTAAAATGTAAACTCCACTTGTCCTCAAAGCTAAGAATCTTGCCACCAGAGCTTGAGTCAAACTCTAAGTAATACTGTACTACACAAAGCTGCCATGTTTCAAAATGCATCAGACCTGCATCACCAGGGAGACGCCCTCATTGAAACCATGAAACCCTCATGGTTTCAGCTACCGGGTCCTCCTTAGCCTTTAGTGACATAAAGCCCATGGGTTATGGGTCAACATCTGTGAGTCTCTCAGTGATGGTCCCAAGGGCAAATCAACTGCAAAGACAAATGGTTCCTCTGGCAAAAATGCAGGATTCAGTGACGCACGTATTGTTAAAACTCTTGAACCAAGAGCAAACAAAATCATGAACAGTCAAAATCATGAACCAATGAGACTGGGAGAACTGGACCTCTGAATTACAAACGCTATCATGACATGAGGGTTGCTTCAAAAAGAACCATTTGAAAGTCAAAGGGTTTTGGGAGTGAGAGGACCAGAACAACTGCAAGCATCTGGCAATTTTCTGTAAGAGATAACTCTTATGAGGACCTGGAAGTGAAGGCTGCCGAGCGGCACTGTGACTCAGCGAGGGTAACAGATCCATCAAACAACTTGCAGCCGGACGTGGTGGCACATGTCCATATTCCCAACACTCAGGAGGCTGAGGCAGGAGGATCATTGCAAGTTAGAGACCAGCTACAAAGTGAGTTCAAGTCCAGCCTGAACTGCACAGTGAGACACTGTCTCAAAAAAACAAAAACAAAAAGCAAAACAAAACAAAAAACTTGCATCATTATTTTAAGAAGAATGCATATAGTTTCATTGATGAACTATATTTTTCAGTATATTAAAAATTTTCATTTTTCACTATCAAATTCTATTCAACCTATCTCTCACTATTCATTTGTAAAAATTCTGGTCCATATCTGAAATGGGCTTTTGCTGGTCATACATTTCTCGCATCAGCACTGTATCTCCCAAAAGTGACTTTTGTCAAGTTTAGCATCCCAAGTTGGTTGAAATGTGTCACTGTAAACTCAATTATGCCAAGTCTAGGGTTACGATCTTTGGACACAATAATCACCTTCCGAACCCTTCATGGAAGACCAGTATCACCAGCCACAGGGTTACCTGGTTCTCAGTTTTGATTCCCATTTCTCCTTATTCCATCATTCTATTGTTTATCAAGTCCTACTACAGATTGTTCCTCAAACACTCCATCACTATCTCAGGACAGATCTTGTGTCGGGTCACTTGTGCCTTCCCTATGAATACTGCTTTTTTATAAAATACTACCTTCAAAATATGACCAGTCTATAATGTCTGGAAGCCTGTGGATCAACACCAACGGCTCCCTGGGGCACTTGCAACCTCTACTCATCAACTGTGTCCACTTCACGTTACCAGTCGGTTCTCGACTCTGCCCCTGTAAGATCTCTCCGCTCTGGTGAAGTGAGTCTCTTCCCTCGCACACAAGATGTTCTCCTGCTTGCCTCCGGCCTGTAATAACACCACTCCTAAAATCCTGCTCTCAAGGCCACAGGGCACTATTTTTGTCAAGATTTAACTCATT
Organism: Cuniculus paca; assembly: GCA_004365215.1. NCBI lineage: Eukaryota > Metazoa > Chordata > Mammalia > Rodentia > Cuniculidae > Cuniculus > Cuniculus paca. The sequence goes on from RJWT010004815.1 coordinate 13,093, forward strand.
ATATGATTCCTAATGTTTTTCCACACTCTAAATCCTCCTTATTCATGCCCAGCCTATGTTAAATAAACATGTTGAACAAATATGTAGATACTATTAATCATCCCTAGATCAACTTTCCTTTTGCCTCTTCTACAGAGGACCTACAGCTCGGGGCCAAAATCACGTATTTCCTGTTAAAGCTAGAAGACCGGAAGCAACAAACAGAATATTCGACAAGCACAGGTGATAAATCGAAGTTAAGGCAAACACAGAAATAAGTTAAATCGCTTGTACAAATCAGAGTTACCTTTAAAACTCTTGAGTGTGTCGAACATAATTAACGAACTGGATACAGAGACAAGAAAATATCAAACAGAAGATAACACAAAGAATGTGATTCTTGCAGGCCTCTCTCCAAGGCCAGACAATTAGGTATTTTCACTACACAGAACATAACGAGAACCGCACTGTGCAATTCAAGTGAGATCTGACTCTATACTTCTGGATTCTTTAGGAACCTCTAGTTTACCTTCTAGGATGCAAGGTTCCTGCAATATAAAGGATCTCTTATGTCCTAATGATAAGCGTTCTCTGAAAATCCTCTGTACCTGTGTTTGTCTACCTGGGGCCTGGGGATACCTGCAGGTTCTGGACATAATTCTAGAGAACGCAAGGATAATCTTTATAAAAGTAGTTCGTGCATTACTCTAGCTGAGGAACACTTCGTGCAAAATTACTTTATCACCCAATTAGCTCCATTTTCCACGGAGATATCTGACATGAAACTTGCCAAAAGCAAAGCAAAGCAAAGCAAAAATGATGCTGTGCGCGTAAACGTCATCATTTCACGGGGCAGGCAGGGCGCAGGAGGACTGGGGCCAGCATCCTTCTGCCTGGCCAGGCTCCACTCCCGCTACGTGCGAGGGAGGAAAATGCAGCGCGGTGGCCGGGGCAGGCGAGGGCCACGTTCGCGCCGCCCGGGGCTCGGAGCCTGCACCAGCCACCGGGGAACTGGGCGCCCGGATGTGGGCGCGCGGCCCGGGCACAGGGGCGCCCCGGGGGCAGGCGGGGGGCGCACGCCGGGAGGGCTCGGGCGAGTGGAGGGCTCCTGCGGGCCGCCCGCCCCCGCGCCCCAACCCGCCCCGCCGACGCCGGCCCGCCCTCCCTGTCCGCACGGGAAGGCGGCCTCACCTGCTCGGCAGGCCGGGGCTCCCGGGAGCGAGGGGCCGCGAGCGGGAGCCATAACGGACGGGGAGGACGCGGCGGCGGAGCGCACCCGGCTTCCTAGAGGCTCCACTCCTTTCCGGGAGCCTCACCGCGCGCGACCACGCCAACGTCGGCGTCACGGCCCGCTCCCGGAGCGCGCGCGTTGGCCGCGGGAGCGCGCACGCCGAGGGGCGCTTCTTTCCCGGGCGTGGGGCGGGGCCGGGCCTGGTGATTGACATTGAGCGCTGAGCTGGCCACTCCATGCAGCTGGCTCGGCGCTTAGGTTTGTACAGGTCCCTCGCCAGCCCTAGCCTGACCGGTTGTCAGCGAGCCCCAGTGTGCTGAGACCTCAGTTTATCTTTCCTGAGTCCTCCTAAGGACTACGGAAAACGACACTTGTTGCTCAGCTCTGAACCTTTTTCCAAGTTTGCTGGTCACTATTCCCATTTCATAGATGGAAAATGGAGACTTGTGTTACGCAGTGACTCTCTGGAGGGCCCCAGTACTGCAGACCCTGTCTCTTCGCTATGCAGTTCAGGCTGGCCTTGAGCTCACTTTGTAACTCAGGCTGTCTCGAATTTGCCACGATCCTCCTGCCTCAGCCTAAGTATGGCATGTATTACTGTTCTGAGGAAGGTAGATTGCCCCTTTCTCCGCACCGCACTCACAGAATGGTCACCAGAAGAAATGCTGTGAAGGGCACACCTACGCTCAGCTCAAGGCCCTCCTAGCTGCTTTGAAATCTCAGAGCTTCGCCCTGGAGAGCCGGAAGAGGAAGTGCCAGCCCACACCATTGCAAAGGTTTTTTTTAAAAGTTAGAGCCCTTGAAACGTCTACTATATTCCATTAGCAAGTAAAACAATGCTGGGACAGGTCTGATGGTTTCAGGATTTAAGGCAGAAATCCTTTGCGTAGTACTAACTTGGGTTACCTGTTCCACCAGGTACTGTCCACCTCCGAATGCAGATGCTGTTCATGCAGCAAGGCTAGCAGTGACCAGTGCTTTAGAATTAAATAACCCTTATCTCTCAAGATCTACAAAATCCACCAATGTCCACCAGAAATTCCGTATGTAAAAAGGTATAATATTTGCATGTAGCCTCCACCATCCTTCCATACCTGCCTCTGTGGTCACATGTTACCTCTGTGAGCCTGTGTCCAAATTTCCCCCTTCTTGTAGACAGGACTCATACTAGATTTAGATCTCACCTTCATCCGGTATGACCTCATTATATCTTGATCACAACTGCAAAGACCCTGTTTCCAAATAAGGTCACATTCACAAGTTCCAGGTGCACAGGAGCTTTTGAGGGACCGTGTTTAACCCAGCGCATGAGGAGATCGTGCTGGGCAGGGTTCCTTTAAGGAAGTTGTTTTTGAGGTCACACCTGCAAGATGGAAAAAGGGTGAATTCTGGGTTATAGGGTATGAGGAGGAGGCATTCCAGGCAATGGAAACAGCAAAGAAGCCATTATGGTTCACGTATGAAGTGTCCCTCAAAGAGTCATTGGCCAAGGACTTGATTCCCAATGTAGTAAAATTGAAAAGAAGGGCCTAGAGAGGTGACCGGAGCACGAAGGTGCTGACTTCTTCAATGGATTAATCCACTGGGGAGTTAACAGTTGAATGGGTTGTTAGATGGCAGAGCCTGAGTGGAGGAAGTATGGTCTCAGATTACATAGAAAAAAATTTGACAAAACTCAACATCCATTCATGACTTTAAAAAAAAAAACTTTTTCCTAGGTGCAGTGGCATCCGCCTATAACTGTAGGTATTGAGGATGCTGAGGCAGGAGGAGTACAAGTTTCAGGCCAGCCTCGGCAACTTAGCAAGCACTTGTGTCAACAGAGAGAATAGGGGAGTATAATTCAGAACAGAGCACTTGCCTAACATTCACTGGGCCCCTAAATTCAACTCCCAATACCACCAAGAAAAACAACGAAACACTTTCATCTTTCTCAGATTGATAGGGCACCTAGAAAGGAAACATAGCTAACATCTAAGTTCAAGGTACCTCATTACATGTCTGGGATTTAAAAGCACTGAGAGAAATTTGGAAAAGGATGCAACATCTGGAGCTGTAGAAGCCCTCTTGGAACCATGAGGCAATAGCCATGCAGAAAAGAAGCCAACACTAAATATGGAATTGAAAGCTAGAATTCCTTGGGTCCCTCATGATGTCATTAAACCATTTAACTAATACCGGCTTTTGTGTCTACTTTGTGATTTCTTGTAGTGAGAGAAAAATAAACCCTTCATTTGATTAAAATGCTTTTGCCTAGCTGTTTCATTACTTGTTATTAAGTCTTTTTTTTTTTGCTACTGGGGATTGAATCCAGAAATTTGCACTGTAGCGCACCCCCACTCCCCTCTTTGAGATAGCATCTCATTAAGTAGCAAAGTTACTCAGCCTTCCAGAGTAGTAGGACTGCTAAGTCTTTGAAACTATTTGATCATTGGTTGATTGATTTGCTCAGGGTCATAAAACTGAATGGGAGGCAGGAAGATTTGAAGTGAAGAGTTTCGAACCAGGGGTGGGGGCAGGAAACCTGAATCTAGTTGCTGTTGTGCTACCAACTAATCCTGAATCATCTTGGAATATTTAATGACGCTCCCTGGTGCTCCCCACCCAAACGTCTAATTCTAAAGAGGGGACGGGATGGTGCCTGAGTGTCCTCTAAGGCTCCCCACAGGTCTAAAATCTGTGATTCTAAGAAGCAAGAGCAGACTAAAAATAAGCTTTTCTCCTTTCATTCTCTGCCTTACCTCTCGGCTATGGTCTGAATGTGCCCCCCAGGTTCAAGTATTGAAACCTACAGGCCAATGAGATAGAATCCAGAGGTGAGTGGTCTTCAGGAAGTGATTAGGTCAGCAGGGCAGAGCCCTCCTAAGGGATTGAGGACCCTTGTCAAAAGGCATGAGGGAGTGCCCAGTTTCTTCTGCCCTGCAAGGACAGTATTTATCCTTTTTTGCTCCTTTGTCCTTCTGCCATGGGAGGACTCCTGGTGGCCCCCTTCATGATGAACAGGCCTCCGCAAGGATCCAAACCTGCTGGCACCTTCATCTCAAGCTTCCCAGCTTCTAGATCTGTAAGAGACCAGTTTTTGGCCTTTATAAATTGCCTAGTTTGTGGTTGTTGTAGTTGGGGATTGCAAGGAAAACAGGACACATAATTTATAGTATTACTTTTAATGGTCATCCAAGGAGTCAAATACAAAGAAAGTGCAGGAAATCTGTCCACACACTAAAAACCTAGAGAATCCAGCCGAGGGCCTGGATCCCTTGACAATATCCTGCATGAGTTCAACCGAAGACCTAGAGCCTGTGACAATGTCTCCCAAGAGTCTAACTGGAGGCCTAAAGCCATAATGACTCATGTGAGTCTGTTTCATGGATCTGCGCTGGGAAGGCCCCAAGGTCAGGGGTGGAAGCTAGAAAGTCTGTGCCAGCAGGATGAAGGATCTGTGCCAGTAGGCTGAGGGTTCTGCACTGGAGCCAGGAAGCAATGCTCAAGGTAAGTACCAGAGCTCCCCTGAAAAGTACCACAGCCATCCTCAGTGACAACTAGGTCATGAGCTCCTCTGATGTTGAGAATAGCCAAGTTCACGCCAAGGAGTAAGCATGACAAACTTCTAGAGATTGAGCAGCACACCATCTCCTCCTCCAGTGCCAGGAAGCAATGCTCAATGTAGGGACCAGAGCTCCCCCAAATTGAATAGCAGCTGTTCTCAGTGACAACAAGGTCCCAAGCTCCTCTGATGATGAGAACAGCCAAGTTCATATCAGGGAAGAAGCTCAACAAGCCCCTCCAGGAGAACCCGTGGCAAAAGGAGAACTTACAACACCCAGAAGAACCAACAATACTGCTCTTCCTCTCCAAGTCTCCTTTTTATGCTGGCAACAGCCTTCAGCTGGGCCATCCACACTCAGCACCATGCTGATTCAATTCAGCTGGTCTTACAAGTTGACCACCAGATGTCAATTCACCATAATGGTGTTTTGCTAGAGTACCATGTATTAGTCCATTTTTCCATCTCTGAAGCACAATGCCCTGCACTAACAATGTAAGGGAAGAGAGGTTTTATTTGGCTCATGATTTCAGAGCAGCCAGTCCATGGTTAGCTGGCTGCATGCCAGGAACATCATGGCAGAAGGGAGTAGCAGGGCAAAGCTGCTTAGTCCATAGTGAACAGGAAACAAAGCCAGGAAACAATGCCAAAGAGGAAGGAGCCAGGGACCAAACATATTACCCACAGTCATGACTCTAAGATCCACCCGAGCCCACCCAGAAGCGTGCTTTACTAATCCCGTGGGAGGATCCCAAGCCAATCAAGGTGACAATTAAACTCTGTCACCACACAGCACAAACTACAGCACTCTCCTCCTCTTCTTCCCCCTTCTTAAGAAACCAAACATAAGACAGGAGAGATTTTTTCCTTCTTTTACTGAAGTGCAAATTTCTTTAAAACTATGCATGTGAGAACCTTGATGAGCAGGTGAACAATTCAATATTTAAAACCCAAACATTATTTCTTTTTAATTATCTTTCTGAAAAACTCTCCAACATGGCAATTACTTAGAATTCGGTTCCAAATATTTTCACCTATCACTCCAGAGAGCCTAGCTTGGCTAACTGGTCAGTCCTGGCAGTGTGAGCGTACTGGAGGGAGAAACTGTGAAGAGCTAGATGTCAAAGGACCAAAGGAATCATGTGGCCCTTGGAATGATGAGTCCCACAGCCGGTTCCTAACTCTGCTTGCTTTCATGCATGAACTAGTTTGGTGTGGCTCGGCTACTCATCCTATATATCCCTACAGCATCTGCCTTTCGGGAGAGGCTAGCACTTTGCAGACATGACCTCATTTAGGAGCCTAGCATTCCTAAGCAGGGAGGGGGCCAAGGGAATTCTTATTTTATGGTGTTCTATTGTGGAAGAAAGCACTAGCAATCCAGAAGGAGAAAATACCTTGTTCAAAGCCACATCAAAATTCAAGATTTCTTTGCAGCCTTTCTCATCAGAGTGAACTGTGCTCTAAGGGAGGCAGGTGGATTAGGAGCCAGTGAACGTGCACACGAGCAGGCAGTGCATGTGGTTCTTCGGCTGCTTGTGACTCAGCTCTAGTTTTGGTAACAGTAACTCAAATTCCCAAAGCAATATACAGCCTCCTATTTAGTCCATGAAGGTCAGAAAATGGGACTCTGGCCTAGGTATGCAGGGTAGCTTCACCTCTCTGAGCACTGGGATTGGCACAAGAGTCAATGTTACTCTGATCAGATAGGAGCCACATTTGATATCAGCTTCACCTGCAATGAAGATGATATTTTGATCTCTGAAGAGGCTTTGTGCCATTTTGAAAATTACCCAGAGTTAGGCAGGAAGCAACAAGGTATTCATAGACTTCTTGAACCTCCACACTCCGTCCCTTTCTCACTTGATGACTTACTTCCTCCTTCTGGCACTAGTTCCTCATCACCTGTAAAGTAAACTTCCAATTCTCGAGATGATTGGCTCTGGGCATCAATGGTGGGGATGGGGTAGTGCGACAGCACCTAGGGAGGCTGAGGCAGGCAGAGGCTGGCATCACACTCCCCTCTCTAGCATGACACCCCAAGGCCGTGACAGAGCCTCATATTCTAACACTTTTGCATTCTCCTCCCATTGTGCTTTATTTTAGTGACTCTGTTTCTTCCCACATTTTCTCCAGATAATTTTCCCACTCTTGGCCCTAGAAAGCTCTTCTGCATCCTTTCACTTGCCCTCCGCCCTGAAGTTGTGCTCTTTTTCCTAGTTGTCCCTTCGTGCTCCAGGCAAGGTAGCTCTCCCCATCACTCTCCTCAGCACCGTTGTTCAAGGTGAACGCCGTTGTTCTCTGCTCTTCCTCTGTGAATTCCCCACTGGAGCAAGCAGGGGTTCAACTCAACCTGTGCATTTTGTGTGCCTGCGAGTGTCCCTTCCGCTGCCTGCAGAGCCAGGAAGGGTCCCTCACCCAACCTTCCACAGGCAGGAGTGGAGTCATCCTCCGCCGGATGCGATGCTTCTGCTTTTGTCCTTCCTGTTGGCAACCGTGCTGTGTATCTGTGTGGTTTGGGTATTGAGGATCGAGCCCAGGGCGTTTACACTGAGCTACATCCCCGGAACTTTCTTTACTTTGAGATAGGGCCTTGCTAAATTGCCCAGGCAGGGCTTGAACTTGCAATCCTCCTGCTTCTGCCTCCCCAAGTGCTGAGATGACAGGCGTGTACCACTATCCCCGGCTCTGTGATGTCTTTTCTGATCCCCATTGGAAATCAAAGGCTCTCCCCACCTGGGTCCTATCACTCTCCATGTCCACTCCCTGTTGTGTTTTTCTCTACAGCTTGCATCACCATTCCATATATGTTATTTATTTCATTAGTTTATCGCTTGTTTCCCTAGATCAGTCCGGAGGCAGAGAACATACATGTTATTGGAATTTAAATTTCAGGAATTACTATGAAGAGTTTATGAAGAAAATGAAGATTTTTTTAACTTAGTATGAAGAATTATTAACCATAAGAAATAAAGGGAGTTAGTTAGAGGGAAGAGGACAGTTCATTTACTTCTCTGGTGTCTGGATTTTATTGGGATTTATGACCTTAGACATTTGAACACATGCATGGACTTTCGCCCCAGCTTTGAGAATGACTGTAGCCCTCAGGGAATGGAAAGGACAAATGGAATCAGCCTGTGGACGAGGTGCCTGGAGATGGGGCCGAGAACACAGAGAGGGCAGGATGAGTGAGGAACAGGAAAGATTTCTTAAAAATAAATTGTGGTAAACTACTCGCGACATTGATCATTTCTATCCGTGCCACGTGAAAGTGTTACATAGTCCACCTGGTCGTGCAGCCAGGCTCCGGAAGGTTCCCATGTCCCAGAGCCGGAACTCTGTCCCCAGGAAGCACGCTCCCCCTTCTCATCTCTGCCAGCCCCCCGCATCCCCCCTTCACTCTCTGTCTCTATGGAGTCTACTGCTGTCGGGACCTCACAGAATGGAACTGCACGGGATTTGTGTTTTGGCGTCTGGTTCATCTTGCCCTGTGCAGTGGGTGTCGGGATGCTCTTCCTTGTGAAGGCTGAATGATTCTCTACTGAACACTTGCCACATTTTTACTTCTCTGCTCATCTATCGATGGTCACCTGGGAGGCTGCCACTTTGGGGTGTTGTCATTAGTGAGGTTAGGAGAACATGTGTACAAAGATCTCTCTCTGAGACCAGGAGTTCAGTTCTCTTGGGTGTGTACCCAGAACTGGGGATGCTGGATTTCTTCATCTGTTTGTGTTGCTTACTGTGGGAGACAATTTGAGTGACTCCCCTTGAATGCAGAAAAAATGCTGTGACTTTGATTATATGGAGACTTATTTCCATACACTGATATGTACAGAGCTGACTATGATGTTTCCTTCTATCTTCAATTGGCTCTAAGCATTGCAAATATGGCTAGCTGAGGTACTGGTATGTAATCTCTAAAGCCATCAGACAGTCTTCTGTTCCCTCACATAGTGCTCTCTGTAAAAGACATGAGCACAGCAGGATGGCAGAGCCAGTCAGCTCCAGGAATGTCAACTGGGTAGAGCCTCGAGATAAAAGAGGCTGTGAGTCCCCAGGGCACAAAAGTTTACATATCAGAAACTGAAGCAACAGCCTCCAAAAACAATTCAGTTGCTGCCTTAATTGAATTATGCAGGTTGATCCTTCTGCATGTCAATCTCCCTGCATTTTGCAATGATGCTGTTCTCCCCACCTGACAGTCAGCTCAAGTTACTCACATAGTTCCCGCCATCCTCACTGTCACTCATCTTTGAACTACTTCCTTCTTCACAAGATAATAAATGCTGGGAGAGGCTTTGGATCAGGGCCTTTCTCCACACATCCTCATGGGGATTAGATGTAGGGACCCCTTGGCTGCCCTTAACTTTGAATATGTCTTGGTGTCTTTACTCTTGCTGTGGGTCGCATTGGAGGTGGTAGATTGGAATTAACTTGCCAGGATTCCAATAACATCTCAATGGGATTACAAATATAATTTTGGATTGTGTGGAAGACAGAGAAAGGGATTATAATACTTGGATTACTGTATTCAATATTTGGGATTACAATAGTTTATGGTAGGATACCACAGACTAATGAAATGTATTGGTTCAGAGCTGTGGAGCTGGGAACTCCAATAGGAAGGTGCCGGATCATGGCACAGCTGAATGTGGAAGGTCAAGTGAGGGTGAAAGAGAGAGGGGATGAACTATTGGAGTTTTTTTCCCCTCTGTCTTCCCCCCTCTCAAGTATTGGGCCAATACATTTCTTAGATCATCCATCAAAACTGATGAAAGGGGCCTTGCAGATGTGATCAAGGTAAGGACCTTGAGATGTGGACATTCTACTGGATGACCCAAGTGGCTCCCTGTGATCCCATCAGTCCTCCAGAGAACCTTCCCGAGCTGTGGTCAGAGAGAGTTCAAGGCTTTGAAAAAGGAGGAAAGGGTCCATGCATAAACAAGGACCAAGGATGCCCCTCAAAACTGGAAACAGCCTTCCTACTGAGCTGCACCCCCTCCCCATCCCTTATAATTTGAGGCAGGGCCTCCTTAAATCACTAAATTGCCTAGGCGGGGCTGAAATTTGTGATCCTCCTTCCTCAGCTCCCCAGAGTGCTGAGATTACACAGGGCCCAACTCAACCTTTTATAATGAACCCATTCCCAAAATAACAGTGTTAATCCAGTTAATCCATTCACTCCACCCTTGTGGCCTGATCACCTCTTACGAAGCTCCACCTCCCAGTACGGTTGTATTAGGGATTACGTTTCCAGCACGAGTTTTGGTGGTGGTGGGGACACATTCAATTCATAGTGCTGGATTAGAAGGTAATTGGACTTCAGTTTTGAAAGGAACTGCCATGTTAGGCTCCTCATTTTACACCGTTGTTAGTAATGAATAGGGCTTCCAGTCTCTGGACATCCTTTTTTTTTTTTTGATAGTAGCTATCTTGATGGGTATTAGGTTATACCTCTTGGTGGTTTTGAAGACTCTTCTTTTGAGATCAGAGGGAAAGATTAGAGGGTGACGTAAGAGAAGAGTTATTCTGAAGGGAATAAAAATATGAGATAGAGGAAGCTGCAGCACCCTACCGCACGCCTGCAGCGCCTGCAACTTCTGGGCCAGCTAGGAGAGAATCCGGAAGTAGCGCCCTCCCCATGAGTCAGCCTCCCAGCAGGCAGGGAGAGAAGATCCCCGCCCCGCCTCCACCAAAGAGACTGGCTGACTCAGAAGAATACAGGATGAGATGATAGCAACTGAAGTAAAGAAAGAATTTAATGCTTGTATTGTTTGACTTAGCAGACCTAAAGGCTGTAGTCTGAGCATCTATTTAGAGGGTGACAATACGCAATATAGTAACCATTGTGGATTTCCTACTGTCTTGTTTTTGCCAATATTGTTCTCATTGTTTTCTTTTGTTTTATTGTTCTGTTTTATTCCTTTTAAAATAATAATAAAAAAAGAATATGAGACTAGCTCATAGCGAATCCTCAATTCTTCAGCTGTTTTGACACAAGACCATTAACCCAGAGAGGAAGGGATAGAGCAGGTGGGAGCTGGAGGAGACTGGCAGGGATTAACATAGGAGCCAGCGGGATGTGACAGACAACTCATCCAGGGAGGATTATAAAGGCAAAGGAGCAGTCATGCTGGTCCATCTGAGGTCACGAGGCTCGAATACAGAATGGACTTGATCCTACTTTTGTGGCTGTCCTCCGTGGCCAACAAGTTAGGAAGGAGGCGATCGACGTGGGCTTAGCTGGATTGGTGCTTGAGAATCCCCCTTTTGTTTGTAATGGAGCAGAGGGTACCAAGCTATCGCTGTGTCTGCTGTGGGAGCCTAGGGTGGAAATGGCTATTAGGACTGGAGGCATTTAAGAATTGTGTGACAAGTGTTAGAAAGATCAGTGGGACTGACACCTTCCTGTCTTGCAGTCAGAGATCTAAGGAGAGAAACCACTTTATAAAGAACCAGACTGGAAAGCCAGGTTTCCTTCTCCATAACATTTGAGGACAGTTTGCTTATGATGGGGAAGGTTAGCAACAGAGGAAAGCAGAGCAGAGCAGAGATTGCCAGAGCAGGGATTCTCTACCAGCTGGGTCAGCCTCATGTACAAACTTGCAGAAATGAGCTAGAGATTCAGAGACTGGGCCAGCAATCTATGGTCCAAGTGTTCTGTTGCAGGAAGGTGCAGTACAATGAGAGCTTGTCAAAGCAAAGGAAGGGCGAGCAGGACTAGAACAGAGATGCTTTTCAAGTGAAAATTGGAGAGCCAGAGACAGTGCACGGGCAGCAACTGGCAATCACAGATATGCAGCACACAGGAGGCTGGAGGTTGGGTGGTGGACAGGCAGCGGCAGTGGGGCATGTAGTATGAGTGGCTAAAATCAGCTGCTGATTATTACTAACAAATGTTAATTTATTGTTATTATTGCATATTACTAATTATTGCTAACAAACACTTCCTGAGTTGGCAGGGAAAGCAGTAAGGCCAGGGAGGAGAGCACATCTCCACAGACACCTTTCCCAAGCAGATTCCTTCTTTTTTTTCTTTTGTCTTTTTGAGACAGGGTCTCACTATGCAGTTCAGGTTGGCCTTGAGCTTACTTTGTAGCTCAGGCTGCAAAAATCCTCCTGCCTCAGCCTCCCGAGTGCTGGGATTATAGGCGTGCGCCACCACGCCTGTCTTCCTAAGCAGATTCTATGCAGACTGGCTGCACAGTTAACGTTCATCAAGTTAATGAATCTTTTTTTGCTTCTGTTATTTGCCGGCAGTTGCTTGGTCCTCTAAACGTTCCTCCTGTTTATACCACCATAAAATTGTCATTAGATTGCAAGTGCTTGGGAGCCGTGTCTGCCTAGGACTCCTCTGCCTAGGACTCCTCTCAGCGTAGGACAGCCCCTCCTCTGCGGTCTTCAGAAGCCGAGGCCCATATGTATGGCCTGCCCCACACAGAGTGGGAAGGCATCTGCTTTCCTGCTTAACCTCTTGGCAGCTGAGGAGACAGGTAGAGACAGGTGTTGCTGTCCCCCAGGGCCGTGATTAGTGCGGTGAAAGTTTCCCAAATACACAGAGGATGTCCATTCAGGTTCCGATGTGGCCCCCGAGGCTGACCCTCCTGTGTGTGCAGCTGGCTTCCTGCCCCCTGCTGGGGGAGAAGCTGGCCTCTGGACCCACTGGGCTAATGTTTGTTGTGTTTCTAAACATTCAGACCCTGCTTCCTCCACACGAATCTGCAGCCACCCTGCTCTGAAGCATGACTTGAGCAGGGAACGTGGCTTTCGGCCTGCTTGAGCCCTCGGCTTTTCAGCAATAGTGATTACTACTGAGAAGGTAACACAAGGGTAACTGTAATTAGTTTCCAGACCCTAACGAAGCAGCTTGCTTTGCTCATGAGCCCTTCATCTGAACTCAGGGCTTACATTTTTATGATCAGGGCATTCCCTCAACCTCGAAGACAGGGGGTATATGTATTTTGGTGACCTTTAATTACTTTGCATTTGGTATAATGCCTAAGCATGCAAGTGCTCTGGGACTCTGCTTAGGATTTTGGTCACTTGGCCTAGGACACCCCCATCACTGCAATTTTCAGAAGCATCACTCAGGGAAACTGAGGCCTGTGTGTGTGGCTTGCCCTACACATTTATGGTCAAAGTCAGTTAGTGATTACTGAGGGATTACTATTTTATGCTATGCTATCTTTAGTGTAAGAAGGTTTCTTTGGTTTTATGGTATAAAGGACCATACTTTTGTAATGGCATGTAATAATTTATTTTTGTGAAACTATTTGGTGAAAAATTTAGCTCTTTTAAAAATTTTATTATTATTTTAATTAATTAATTAATTTTGGTCTTTTTGAGACAGGTTCTCCCTATGCAGTTCAGGCTGGACTTGAACTCGCTTTGTAGCCCAGGCTGACCTCGAACTCACAGCAATCCTCCTGTCTCAGCCTCCTGAGTGCTGGAATTACAGCCATGTGCCATCATGCCTGGTTCCACATAGCTCATTTAGATTTAGTTCCTCAGGATAAATCCCTGCAAATGAAATTACTGGGGTAAGGAAGGATGGGCAACTTCAGGATTTGTCGTATGCTTCTTAAGGATCCAGTACTCCCTGGCAGAGCAGATCTGATGTGAGTCCTTTCTTTAGAATATATTGCCAGGCCTAGTGGTGCATGACTGTAATCCCAGAACTTGGGAGGCTGAGACAGGAGCATTGCCACAAATTCGAGGCCAGCCTGGGCTACACAGAATGTGCTGCTGCTTCTCTCTCTAGGGTGTGTGCATGTTAACCATGAGGGACACAGCCATCTCCAAAAGCTCCTGGCTTAGGACTCTAAAAAGACCCTGAAGACACTGACTGGAGGCCAGGAGCACCAGCTCTCTAGGGTGGAACCAAGTACATCTTTTGGCGTCTAAGTAATAAAATGGATTGTTAATAGAAATGGTGCCTTTTCCTCCAGGTCCTGAAAGGAAATTTTAAAACCCAACTTTTATCAGAATGCAAAGTCTGAGAGGGAGCATAGCACCTGGCAGTTCTTTGATGTTGAATGAGAACTTGTACTCTCAAGGCCAAGAGGGAGACCTATTATTAGACCTACTACTTATTGCTCATCCAGTGAAATATCACGAACTTAATGACTTCACATAATGTAAGTTTTTTTTTTTTTAAATCTCATAGTTCTGTAGATGTGGTCTACGATTAGGGAAAGTCCAAGTAGCCCCAGGGCTGCATTCTTCTTTAGGATTCCATTAGCATCTGTGCTGTTTCCAGCTTTAGAGGCATCCTTGGTCCTTGTTTATGAACGGACCCCTTCCTCCTTTTTCAAAGCCTTGAAATCTCTCTGACCACAGCTCGGGAAGGTTCTCTGGAGGACTGATGGGATCACAGGGAGCCGCTTGGGTCATCCAGGAGAATATTCACAACTCAAGGTCCTTCCTTACCTTTATCACATCTGCAAGGCCTCTTCCATCATATAACAGTCAGGGGAAAAGATTACTTTTGCTACTACAAGATCTAAAGTAGAAGTGTATTTTTAAATAAAAAAGTGTATGCATTTACTGAGTACATAACATTATTCATTTACTTACATAATGGGTGACTACATCCATCATCTGTCACCTAGGAGGTTCCCTAAAAGCAAAGAGAAATCTAAACCCAGCCTTCCTAGAGACAGAGGGAGAGAGAGAGAGAGAGATTGGAGTTGAGCATATTTATGCCTTTTTGGCCATGGAAATCTGAGATTTGTGAATCTATAGAAAGGTCCATCTTGGCTTTGGTTTATAGGATAATGGAAGCCCCACCCACTGAAAGATAATGGCTCATTTTACACATAAAAGTCATGAATCCTGTCATTTTTTTTGATGGATGATCTAAGATGTTTTGTTTAAAAATATTCTTTGAACTCTCTCAATTTGTTTCTTTAAATTTAAGTTTCTGCCCTTCACTTTATCAACTAGGCTAATTTATGGATTTAAAATATCTTTAAGGGATCTTGGGTAGCACAAGCCTAGACAAGAGAAGCATAAACAAACCTAGGCATACTGGACTAGGTAATTTTGGGTAACTTTGACAGCATTCTGGAGTTGTAGTCTTCTTAAAGATACAATTTTAAATTATGACTTTCTTGTCTTTTTTCTACCTATCTTTATTTCTTCTATCTACCTCCTGGGGAGTATGAAAGTCAGTCCAGTCGTTGCCTCTTATCCCATGGAAGGTTTCACTTTCTGTGGGTTCAGTTACTTGTGAGCAGCTGAATATTAAATGATAAATTCCAGAAATAAAAAATGTATAAGTTTTAAATTGCATACCATTCTTTTGTTTGTTTGTTTGTTGGTGGCACCAGGAATTGAACTCATGACCTCACACTTGCCAGGCAGGCACTTAGGCCACTGAGCTGAATCCCCAGGCCCTAAATTGCATACCATTCTGAGTAGTGTGATGCAGTCTCACACTTTCTTGCTCTGTCTCACCCATAATTTGAGTTGTAAATTGTTGTTTTGTCCAGAGCATCCATGCTGTATATGCTACCCACCCAGCAGTCACTTAGGAGCCAGTTTAGTTATTAGATGGACTGTTGTGGAATTGCAGTACTTATTGTCAAGTAACCCTATTTTACCTAATCATTGTTCCAAAGAACTAGAGTAATGATGATAGCAATTTTATTAAGGTATATTGTTATAATTGATCTATTATTAGCTATTGCTAATCTTGTACTTATTTATAAATTAAAGTTTATCATAATTATGTATATAAAAATGTAATTTTTTTTTTGTACCAGGAATCAAACTCAGGACCTCATGCATACTAGGCAGGCGCTGTGCCACTGGGCCATATCTTTGGTTATACAGAGTTAGGTGCTATGGCTTTAAGTGTTCACGGGGAATCTTGAAATGTACCCTGTGGGGATGGGGGAGACAACCAAGTATGCTCACAGAACTCTGCATCACTCCATTGTATTCCCAGGCATTTTCTGGTGTTGTGGCTTGTATCTAGATGTCTCTCAAAGCCTCAGGTGCTCACAGGTGGGGCTTTTAGAAGTGGCTGGATCTAGGGTGTGTGAATATGAATTATTGGTGTGTGATAGTTTGATTAGCCCACTGACTGAATTAGCACAGAGTTCCACACCCTGGGTGTGGGTGGCACCAATAAATAGGCTTGTAGCCTGGATGGAGTATAAAGGGACACAAGGAAGGCAGGCTTTCTGTCTCCTGTCTGCTCTGCTATGGACTGTTTTTCTTCTCTATGCCCTTTTGCCATGCTACCCTGCCTTGGAGCCAGCTGACTATAGACTGAGACCTCTACGATCTGTGAGCTAAAATAAAGCTTTCTTCCTTTAACTTGAGAGCATTGGGCATTTTTTCCCAGCAACAAGAAAGTGACTGAGTTGTCTGGGATGCCAGGTGGCTCTCCATTGTCTCTGACACTGTGGCCAGTCTGCATCCACAGACCATCGGAGTAGCCCGTCTCCCTCTTGTCTGGCTCCAGCTCTGCACAGCTGCCCGCCACTGCTAGAAGGAGGAACTGGTGCAGAGGTGTGACTTGCTGTGGCACCAGGTGAGCAAAAGGGAGAGGGAGGCCCCGGAGATGGACCTCAAACCTCATGAAGTTGTGAGGGTGCCTCTGGCTCCTAGGCTCCAATTGCTGGGCCTCCTTTTTTTTTTTTTTTGTAAGGACAGCATTTTCTCCTTCACCACCTGCCTTCCTGGCTGCTGAATTTTGTCTGTCTGGGGCGTACCTTTAGGAAGAGCTCCCCTGGACAGACTGTATGCTGAATGACCTGCCAACAGATAGATGCAGGGGCGCATGTGCACACGCCTGTGTTAGAGCTAAGAGTCTTCATTAGTTGTTTTTTTCCCCCTTTTCTTTGTACTAACTTGAATGGAAGTAGAAAGGAGAGTGAGAAGGGTAAGTCACATTCTGTCCTGCAAGCCTGGAAGGCGAGGGGTGGGCAGAGAGGCCTCTGAGCTCGGGGACGCGGATCCGATGGCAACACGGGCAGCAGACAGTTCCTTCTGGGAAGCTCTCAGGGGCTGTGGCCCGGGACTCAGGACCCGCCAGGCCAGCTTTGCCTCCGGCCTCTTGAACTCCGGGTACCCGCTCCTTCCAGAGCCCGGCAGTGAGGCTTGGGACGCGCCACTAGGGGGCACCCGAGCTGCGGCTCTCACCGCGCACTGGCAGTGGTGGTGGTGGGGGTGTGGAAGAGGGTCTGCTGTCAGACCCCCTAACCAAGAGCTTGGTTCCCGCTCGCTCCTAGGAGTGCCACAGAGTTCTACCGGAAAGACGCCTCCACTTTCCCCCGCAATGGATGAATTTCTTTGCAAGACCCATCAGGACTAAACTAGGAGCGTTTTGTTCTCTTCTTTGGGTCCAATCCTAGGGAAAACAGATCCTTGTATTCTTGGGGACTTCCTCAAGAATGGGTGTATCCTCCCCAACAGAAACTGATGAGTTCCGTAATTATATTTGACTACTTGCTCATAGGCAAATAAAAAAGGAGCAGCCGACTTGGCTTCGAGTTTTATTTTTGCTGGGCCAGGTCCGCTCTGGACCTAAGTTTCCTTAGGTGGGGCGCCGCTTTGCGTATAGAAGGACAGACTCGAGCCATCTGTAGGGAAATGCATGCAGACTTCAACATTAAGTGAAATAAGCCAGACTTAAATATATGATCCAAAATATAAATAAATTAAAGAGCAAAATAAAGGATAATAGGAAACAGGGAGTCTTTTTGCAAAGGGAAGGGGACCAAGAGATGGGGGAGAGGGAAGAGGGGAGGGATTGATAAAAAGATTTAAGATGTGTAATGTATGTTTACCAACTCCCCACCAGGGATGTGGTCATTGTGTACTGCAAATGTACATAAAAATGAAAAATAATAAAATATGAAAAAATTAAAAAGCCTCCATTAAATATTAAAAAATAGAGCCAAGTATGGTGGTGCACGCCTATAATCCCAGCACTCAGGAAGCAGAGGCAGGAGGATCACTGTGAGTACCAGGGCAGCCCGAGTTTCATAGTGAATTCAAGTCTAGTCTGAACTGCATAGTGAGACCCCTGTCTCAGGTAACAAACAAACAAAAATAAAATAAAACGAAACTAGTAATTCCTGCTTGCTGGGGTTGTCTAGGGTTAAATACCATCAGGATTCACATGTGCAGCACAGATTCTGGCACTTAACAGCTACTTACTGTCTTCTACTCTAGAGGGGTCAAGGTGTCGACTTTCTTCTGTTCCCTTCTGGATGTCACAGTGCTGGGCCCATTCTTGTCCTTGCTGCATGTTTTGAACAATTAAGGTCATGAATGAAGTTTGTTGACCTTGCTTTTTTCTTTTTTTGGTCCTGGGGGTCGAACTCATGACCTTGCACTTGCCAGGCAGACGCTTATGCCACTGAGCTAAATCCCAGGCCCTGACCTTGCTTTTAACCAGCCACTCGCCTTTAACTGAAGCACTATGTTTTGCCGAGGATTCAGAAGGTTGTGACAGGAAGAGACAAGATTAAGCAAAACACAGTTAAGACTGAACACAGTGGTGAGTGCATGAGAAGTAATTAAAGATATATGACACGGACCATTTATAATTAAGCTTGTATTTCCTCAAGTGAGGTTGTTTTGCCCGTTGTGACCTCCAGGGTGTGCATTTCTGGATCTTTCTTCGGTAGCGGGCTGTGTGTCAGATGCTGGGCTGGAGAGACCCAGGAGCAGTTTTGCAGCTGAGACATGGTCTGCGGAAGGCAACTCAGGGCACTGACAGAGCACAGGGTCCTGGCATGGGTTGGCGGTGCTGGGGACAGAAGTGCAGTCAGGGTGAAGAAGCAAAGGACATGGAAGGTGTCATTCTCGGACTGCACCATTCGGCTGGTGAATTTGTTTTCTTCCAGGGTTTAATAAATTCACAGGATTCAAATGTAGGAACTAGAAGGATTCTGGTGGTATCCCACATCCAATACAGGGGTGTTTACACAATAGCTCTGATTGGAGGCATCTAAATCACTACTTCAACACTTCTACAGTCAGGGGGCTCATAGGAAGAAAGCCACTTCTACACCAGGCGGTTCTTTTTTTTACTTTATAAATAAAATTATATATTTACATTTCTCATTTATCCTGCAAGGTTTTCAGAGGACAAGACGGGAGCACTATCGCTATTTGTTATCATCTCTATTCTCACGACAAAGCCCTGAGCACCTACGATCTCCATTTTAGAGGCAAGGGGCTCAGGAAGATTAGGGAACCTGCCCAGTGCTCTCCAGCTACCTCACAGCCCAGCAAATTCTAACCTAGCTGAGCGTCATGGTACACGCCTGCAGTATCAGCACTCGGGAGGCTGAGGCAGGAGGATCATCTCGAGTTTGAGGCCAGCCTGAGATGCCGTGTCTGTAATCCTAGGATTTAGAAGATGAGGCAGGAGCATCACAAATTCAAGGCTAGCCTGAGAAATTTAGGGAAACCCTGTCTCGAAGTTGAAAAATAAAAAGAGCTGAGGATGCAGCTCAGTGGTAGACTGGGTCTGGGTTTGATTCCCAGTGCTGGGGGGAGGAGAGGGAAGAGGGGGGCT